>JABMDN010000598.1:0-16521 GCA_017165825.1 Hepsetus odoe | reverse complement strand
TCTCAGCCTTCATCGGCCTCTAATTCTTCAAAAGCTTCACTCTGCAAATGTCCAAATCCTGCATCTCCTTCCACCTTCGCTAATCTGAGCATTAACAATAAATGAACCAGCACTGGTGCTTCAGCTCTGTGTTAGAAACTGTAGACCATCATGTGCTGATAACAGGTTCTGGTACGTTGAGTGCATTGTCTTAGATATTGATGCACTCTGTTCTAAATTCAGATGCACTCTGTTCTAGAGCCAGACTCACTCTGTGATGCTTAAAAATCTTTTGTTTATTGAACAATGAATAACAGATATATTAAACATCAAACACTAATATTCATGCTGTTAATGTTCTACTAAACATTACTGACAGAGTCAAGACCATTAGCTTCTAACAGAGCTGATAACAGAGTCTGTAGTTGTTCATTAAAAGGTTTGAAGCTGATAACAGAGTCTGTAGTTGTTCATTACAAGGTTTGAAGCTGATAGTAGAGTCTGTAGTTGGAGTTCATTAAAAGGTTTGAAGCTGATAGTAGAGTCTGTAGTTGATCATTAAAAGGTTTGAAGCTGATAGTAGAGTCTGTAGTTGCTCATTAAAAGGTTTTAAGCTGATAGTAGAGTCTGTAGTTGCTCATTAAAAGGTTTGAAGCTGATAGTAGAGTCTGTAGTTGGTCATTAAAAGGTTTGAAGCTGATAGTAGAGTCTGTAGTTGATCATTAAAAGGTTTGAAGCTGATAGTAGAGTCTGTAGTTCATTAAAAGGTTTGAAGCTGATAGTAGAGTCTGTAGTTGGAGTTCATTAAAAGGTTTGAAGCTGATAGTAGAGTCTGTAGTTGATCATTAAAAGGTTTGAAGCTGATAGTAGAGTCTGTAGTTCTTCATTAAAAGGTTTGAAGCTGAACGTAGAGTCTGTAGTTGTTCATTAAAAGGTTTTAAGCTGATAGTAGAGTCTGTAGTTCTTCATTAAAAGGTTTTAAGCTGATAGTAGAGTCTGTAGTTGTTCATTAAAAGGTTTTAAGCTGAACGTAGAGTCTGTAGTTGTTCATTAAAAGGTTTTACTTTGTTGCAGTTTCAGTTTCAGAGTATATGCGTATATGGTATATGCGAGTGCAAAGGACATAAACAGATAAGGGAGAAGAGCCAGGCAGGGACTTAGACAAAGCAACTGGTTGAGAAGAAGGGGGCCTGAGGGCCAACATGTGTACAAAAACCTCTCATCTTTGTATTCGGTGCTTCTTCTTGTATTCTCAGCAGCTTGTGAGAGGAACCCTCACTGCAGTGATTTTAGTGAGGATTCAGGCAGTGATATTAGAATAGAATTGAATAGAATAGAATAGGCTTTATTGTCATTGTGCAATGAAATTGTGGGGTTGGTTCCCCTACCACAATGCATTAAAAAATCTCTTCAGTCCAGTGTTCCCAAAATAACTTCAGACAGAAAACTTTACAATAAACAATAACAGTGAGGGGGTCTGGTGAGAACTCAGTAATGGACCATTAGTTACGAACACCTTCAGTTCAGAGTATCACTCGTCTCAGCTCAGCTCTTCTCACTGTGGTTTAGCAGCTCTCTTAGTGTGAAGCACAACAAACAGGCATCTACATGCTGACACGTTAATATCACGCCTGTGTTTGGTTTGTCCACCGTCTTCTCTTGTCTCTGTTTCCTTTTTTGTGGTTTGGTGTTGCTCCTGTCCATGATGTCTCAGCCTGCTTTTATATATATATTTATATATATATATATATATATATATATATATATATATAAAAGCAGAGACATATGTAAAACAAACACAAAGAAAAAAACAAAAATTTCACATTAAACAAGGTTTTTCAAGAGTTTCCTGGTGAGCAGAGGGATGTGGTCATGCTTGTGCTTCCTAAAGTCCATGATCAGTTCTTTAGTTTTGAGGACATTCATTGATAGATAGATTATTCTCTGAGCACCAGACGGACAGCTTCTCTACCTCAGCACTGTATGCTGTCTCATCTCCATCTGAGATGAGCCCCACCATAGTGGTATCATCTGCATATTTGATGATGGTGTTTGTTGGGTGGGCTGAAGTGCAGTCGAAGGTGTACAGGGTGTACAGTAGAGGACTCAGCACACAGCCCTGGGGAGAACCGGTGCTTAGTGTGAGTGAGGAAGAGAGGTGATGCCCAAGTCTGACGGATTGAGGACGGTGTGTGAGAAATTGTTTTATCCATCTGCAGGTGGGGAGGGGGATCTGTAAGAGTATTAGTTTATTGATTAGAATGTTCCTCCAGGACCCTGGTGCTATACACAGGGCAACAGAAGACAACATAATACACAAGACAAGGCAACAAGTGCAGACAACAGACAACAACAGACAGCACAGCAGACATTCATCCGTAAGAGGGCTGCAGTGTTCTAGAACAAAGCAGCCCAGGTTGATTGGCAGTGTAACAGTGTGGCGAAGCAGCGTTATTGTTAAAGTGCAGAGTGCTACAAGAAATAAATAGATAGATAGATGATGGAATGAGAAGACGGAATGAGGAAACATTAGCGGTTTAAGAGTCTGATGTTCAGGGGGAAGAAGCTATTCCCCATCCTGGCAGTGGAGGCCCGTATGCTGCAGAACCTTTTCCCGGATGGCAGGAGGGAGAAGAGAGTGTGGGACGGGTGGGAGGGATCATCCACAATGCTGGTTGCTTTGCGGATGCAGCGAGTGGTGAAGATGTCCTGTACAGAGGGCAGAGAGACCCCGATGATCTTCTCAGCTGTTCTCACTACCCGTTGTAGGGACTTGCGGTCTAAGACGTTGCAGTTCCCGTACCAGGCAGTAATGCAGCCGCTCAGGATGCTCTCAATGGTTCCTCTGTAGAAGATGGTGAGGATGGAAGGTGGGAGATGGGCTTTCCTCAGTCTGCACAGGAAGTAGAGGCGCTGCTGGGCTTTCTTTGTGATGGAGTTGGTGTTGAGGGACCACGTGAGGTTGTCAGTGATGTGAACACCAAGAAACGTGGTGCTCTGGACCATCTCCACAGGTGAGGTGTTGATGTTCACTGGAGCGTGGTCCAGATGTGGTCTCCTGAAGTCAACAACCATCTCTTTAGTCTTGTCGACGTTCAGAGACAGGTTGTTGGTTCTGCACCAGTCCGTCAGCTCTTGTATCTCCTCTCTGTAAGCCGTCTCGCCTCCACCGCTGATCAGACCCACCACGGTTGTATCATCAGCGAATTTGAGGATGTGGTTGGAGCTGTGCTTGGCTGCACAGTCGTGGGTCATCAGTGTGAACAGCAGTGGGCTGAGCACACAGCCCTGGGGGGCTCCTGTGCTCAGTGTGATGGTGTTGGAGGTGCTGCTACTGCACCTCTGCACCAACTGCGATGGAATGATAGTCATTGAGACAGGATACAGATGATTTCTTTGGCACTGGAATGATGCTGGTGGTCTTGAAGCACCTTGGAACAACAGTGGTACTCAGAGAGATGTTGAAGATGTCAGTGAGAACATCTGCTAGCTGTTCTGCACATCCACATACAACCGCTTGTTGTAATTTTGATATATCGACCACCTTCTACGTCTCTTTCTCCGTTCTTCTCGGACCTCAGTGAACTTCTCACACTTACCTGTGCCCTGTCTGAAAACATCATCCTGCTCGGTGACTTTAACATTCATACAGACTCCGTCTCTCCAGCTACTTCAGAATTTTTGGCCCTTCTTGAATGTTTCCATCTCACTCAACATGTGAACTTCCCCACACAGACACGTGGACACATACTGGATCTGATTTGTTCATCTGGACTTAAAAACGCTTCTGTAAACTGTTCTTCTGTTGGTATTTCTGACCACAATTGTATCGAATTTGCTTTCGAACTAACCTTAGATAATCTGTGTAAAAAATCTATAATTTCATATAGAAATTTGAAATCTGTTGACATTCAAGGGTTCACCTCTGACCTACTTACATCTCCTCTTTCAAATTTCTTTAACCTCTCCTGTCCTGATGCCATTCTGAATTTATACAACCGCTCCATTTCTGCCGTTTTAGATAAGTTCGCTCCAGTCAAAATCAGGACTGTACCTTCCTCTCACTCCTCTCCGTGGTTCACCCCTGAACTGAGGTCCATGAAAGCTGTTGGGAGGCGACTTGAACGGCTGTATAAGAAATCAGGCCTCACGGTGCTCTCTCAGCTGTATGTTGATCACATGCAAAAATATCGATCAGCCCTTAATACTGCTCGCTCTCGGTACCTCTCCTCCATCATCAACAGCAGCAGCTGTAAGCCCAAGGCCCTGTTCACTAGTGTGAGGAAACTTCTTCAGCCCCCAGCACCTTCTCTCTCAGGTTCTCACTCATGTGAGTCTTTTCTTCATTTTTTTCAAAACAAAATCGATCTGATATATCAACTGTTCACTGGTACCCCTCCACCATCTTGTAACTTTCTCCTAGAAACCCCGGTACAATCCTTCACCAAATTCACTCTTACAAACTCGAACTCTGTTACTGAATTAATTAGGAAAATCAGTTCTTCCACCTCCGTCCTTGATCCAGCACCTACTTCTCTTCTTAAATCCTGCTTGTCTGCCATCTCTGCCTCCATCTCCCATCTCATAAACTGTTCACTCTCCTCTGGTGTTGTGCCACTTGGCCTGAAAACTGCCTATTTTGAAAAATAACACTTTGGATCCCAGCAATCTGAGCAGCTACAGACCTATTTCTAATCTACCTTTTATCTCAAAGCTCCTTGAAAGGGTTGTAGCTGCTCAGCTGCAGGAACATCTAATAATTAACAATTTATAAGAGCCGTTCCAGTCAGGTTTCCGTCCATTCCACAGCACCGAGACTGCCCTGCTAAGGGTCACCAACGACCTTTTACTCAGTGCTGACTCTGGTTCCCTCAGTATCCTCCTTCTCTTGGATCTAAGCTCTGCCTTTGACACTGTCAATCATAAGATCCTTCTTTCCCGCCTTTCAGCCATTGGGCTCTCTGGTGCCGTTCTTTCTTGGTTCACATCTTATCTCACTGATAGACACCAATTCATCCGCCTCCATAACAACAGATCATCTCCTGCTCCAGTTAAACAGGGTGTCCCTCAGGGATCTGTCCTTGGACCCATGTTATTCATAATTTATATTCTCCCTCTCGGTCATATTATTAGAAACCATGGCCTCAGTTTTCACTGCTATGCTGACGATACCCAAATCTACATTGCCACCTCCATTTCAGCCGCTCCGCCCCCTTCCCTCACAGCGTGTATTCATGACATAAAACTATGGCTCACCTCTAACTTTCTCAAGCTCAATACTGACAAAACAGAACTTTTATTAGTTGGCTCCAAATTTCTCATCACTAAACTACACAATTTCAGTTTATCCAGTGACGATGCTCTTGTTACGCCCTCACCCTCTGTCCGGAATTTAGGCGTTATATTCGATCCCTCTCTGTCATTTGAATCTCACATTAATACAGTTGTGAAAAATGCTTTCTTTCACCTCAGAAACATCTCACGTCTCCGCTCATCTCTTTCGTTGAAGGATGCAGAAATACTTGTTCATGCTTTTATAACGTCCCGTCTCGATTACTGCAATGCTCTTCTCTTTGGTCTCCCAACTAGAACATTATCCAGGCTCCAGTACGTGCAAAACTCTGCAGCTCGTGTTCTCACCTTCTCCAAAAAATCTGAACATATCACCCCCGTTCTCCACAAACTTCACTGGCTGCCCATATCGTACCGTATTCAATACAAGCTGCTTCTCATCACATTTAAAGCCCTTCATGGATCTGCTCCTTCATACCTCACTGATTTGCTCCATTCATACACTCCCACCCGCTCACTTCGCTCCTCCGGTACCGGGTTACTCTCAGTTCCTAAATTCAGGTTAGCTTCCATGGGGGGTAGATCATTTAGTGTTGCTGCCCCTAAACTCTGGAATTCCCTTCCTCAAACCCTGCGCCTCACGTCCTCTCTGTCCCTCTTTAAAACACAGTTCAAAACATATCTATTCAGTTTGTGCTATTCCACTTCTCCAAGTTCTTAATTTCCTTATTCTGCTGTTTGTTTTCTGTCTTTGTGTTTGTATTAACTGTTTTTTTTTTTTTTTTTTTTTTTTTTTTTTTTTTTTACTTGCTCTGCTCTGTAAATTGACCTTGAGTTCGAGAAAGGCGCTATATAAATAAAAATTATTATTATTATTATTATAGTCATGTAGAAAAGTGTGATCACATAAAATGATGAAACAATGTTCTATCAAACTGGGGTTCATGTGTATGAGACCATCATGTCCAGATAACAGGTTCTGTGATAAGGTAGGCTTCAATAAGTTTCTGGATTTCTCTTTATGACAAAAGATAGTAAACCTGGTGAGAACTCAGTAATGGACCACTCGTCACAGCTCAGCTCTTCTCACTGGGAGTTTAGAATAGAAAAATCCTTTATTATCCCATGAATGGGAAATTCTGGTGTTACAGGGCTCTTAACAAGAAAGAACAGAAAGAAACAGAGAATAATCTATTCAATTCAATTCAATGTATTCTTGTATAGCGCCTTTTACAACAGAGTTGCCCCAAGGCACTTTACATAGGTGGTAGATGGTGGAGCAGGTTATAGTACTAGATGTTAAAGCCAGATGACTACGGAGGAGAGGAACCAAAAACTCCACTGTGTGGAGAAAAAAAACCTCTGAGGGTCCAAGGTCGACTGGCTACCCAACCCCCTTGGGTCTACTAACAGTACAGAGTTAGTTCGGTTTTAACTCCAGGATCAGTACAGAGTCCCAAGCTGCTTTCCAGGCTCAGCAAGTCGGGTGCAGCCCCAGTACCGGTGAGCCGCCAGGGTCCCTTGGCGCATCGGATGGACAGCACACACCAGATGGTAGTTCGGTGTTGGACTCAGGTGATGACCACAGTGGGCCCCCCTGGACATGTGGGGAGAGAAATGGAATGAGGGGGTCAGTAATGAGCAGGATCCAGTAGTGACACACACAGAAATGAAACAGTGCGATGGCATGTACAGCAGCACCAGCGACATTACTAGTGGTGCACTATGGTGATTGGTGCGGGTAAGATAAACTAAAGAAGTAAGTCTTCAGCCGTGATTTAAAGACTGAGACTGAATCGGCATCCCGTACAGAAGCAGGCAAGCTGTCCCACAATCTAGGGGCCCTGGAACTGAAAGCTCGTGCTCCTATACATTTATTTATGGAGGGACAATTAGGAGATCTTTATTCTGGGATCTAAGTGGGCGGTTAGGTGTATAGGTAATAAGCAGTTTGGTTAGGTATATTGTGGCAAGACCTTTAAGTGCCTTGTAGGTTAAGAGGAGGACCTTGAAGTCAGCCCTGTACCTAACAGGAAGCCAGTGAAGCGAGGAGAATATGGGAGTGATGTGGTCGTACTTCCTGCTCCTGCTAACAATCCTAGCGGCTGTGTTCTGAATGCGCTGTAGGTGCTTAATGTGCCCTGAGAGCTTCCAGAAAGTAGGGCATTACAGTAATCTAATCTACTGGATACAAATGCATGTACTACTTTCGCCGTGTCTTCCATTGACAGAAAACGCCGTAGTTTGGCAATGTTCTGAAGGTGCAGGAAGCATGTCTTCACTACTGCATTAACATGGGGATTAAATGAAAGATTTGAATCGAAAATAACACCAAGGTTACGTGCCAGAGTACTAACTGAACACTTCAACCCTGCATCCCGGATAGGCGAAATGAAGTTGGCCCTGTCTACATCACTACTACAAAACAAGAGCAGCTCAGTTTTTTCAGGGTTTAGTGAGAGGAAGTTGTTATTCATCCAATCCCTAATATCACTGAGGAGCTAATTAAAGTGCCGGTTGATGCTTTATCACATGATTTAACAGATAGGTTTAGCTGAGTGTCATCAGCGTAAGAGTGGTAACTAACATTATGCTTCCGTATAATAGCGCTTAGTGGGAGCATGTAGAGGGAGAAGAGCACTGGGCCCAACACCGACCCTTGTGGGACTCCATAGTTAACTAGTGACATAGGTGGGGGGGTGCCATAATCATCCATTTGGATGAAGTAGTAACGGTTTGTGAGATAGGAGTTGAACCATTTAAGGGCTGTTCCACTAATGCCGACAGTGGAGTGAAGCCTATTTACTAAAATGGAGTGATCTACCGTGTGGAACGCAGCACTAAGATCTAACAGAACAAGAACAGTGATGTTTCCTGCATCACTTGAGACCATTATATCATTCACCACTCTAGTTAGAGCAGTTTCTGTGCTGTGGCCGTGCCGGAAGCCTGATTGGAGTTTATCTAAGAGGTTCTGCGTGTCTAGATATGACTGCAGTCTCGCAACTAGTTTTTCTAGAATCTTAGAGAGAAACGGGACATTAGAGATGGTCTATAATTACTTGGTGAGCGAGGGTCCAAGTTAGGTTTTTTAAGCTGTGGTCTAACCACTGCTGTCTTAAACTGATTGGGGACTACACCTGAGGTCAAGGATGCGTTCATGATATCAAGTATAGGTGTTGATAGAACTCCTAAGGGTTCCTTCAGGAGCTTGGTTGGAATGGGATCTAACCAACAGGTTGTGGACTTTGCCTTGGTTATAACAGAAATTAGCTCAGAGGTATCGATGAGATTAAAATCACTAAAATGTTGTGAGCATATATATAGAATATATAGAATATATAAAACGAATATAAAAAAATATATAGCCGCTCAGTGCTCGTACAGTCTCATGCAGGGGGTGGGAGGTGTTTAGCACCCCTCTAAGTGTGAAGACCATTTCCTGCTGCACAACAAACAGGCATCTACATGCTGACACATTAAAATGACGTGTTTGGTTTGGCCGCTGTCTTCTCTTGTTGGTCTCCTTTCTTGTGGTTCAGTGTTGCTCCTGTCCTGATGTCTCAGCCTTCATCGGCCTCTGATTCGTCAAAAGCTTCACTCTGCAATTGTCCAAATCCTGCATCTATATCTACCTTCGCAAATCTGAGCACTAACAATAAATGAAGAAGCGTTGGTGTTTCAGCTCTGTGTTTGACACTGTAGACCATCATGAGCTGATAAGAGGTTCTGTGACCAGTGAGTGCCTTGTCCTAGATATAGATGCACTCTGTTCTAGATCCAGATACACTCTGTCATATAGCCAGACTCACTCTGTTTTTTGTTTAATTAATTAAAATTAATATATTAAACATCAAACACAGATATTCATGCTGTTAATGTATTACTAAACATTACTGATAGAGCTAAGACCATTAACTTCTTACAGAGCTGATAACAGAGTCTGTAGTTGTTCATTAAAAGGTTTTAAGCTGATAGTAGAGTCTGTAGTTGTTCATTAAAAGGTTTGAAGCTGATAGCAGAGTCTGTAGTTGTTCATTAAAAGGTCTGAAGCTGATAGTAGAGTCTGTAGTTGGAGTTCATTTAAAGGTTTGAAGCTGATAGTAGAGTCTGTAGTTGTTCATTAAAAGGTTTTAAGCTGATAGTAGAGTCTGTAGTTGGAGGTCATTAAAAGGTTTTAAGCTGATAGTAGAGTCTGTAGTTGTTCATTAAAAGGTTTTAAGATGATAGTAGAGTCTGTAGCTGTTCATTAAAAGGTTTTAAGCTGATAGTAGAGTCTGTAGTTGATCATTAAAAGGTTTTAAGCTGATAGTAATGTCTGTAGTTTGTGGTTCATTAAACCACACACATTTAGTTATGTAGAAAAGTGTGATCACATAAAATGAAACAATGTTCTATCAAACTGGGGTTCATGTGTATGAGACCATCATGTTCAGATAAAAGGTTCTGGGAATAGGTCAATAGGTTTCTGGGTTTCTCTTTATGACAACAGATGGTGAAACTTCACTCTCAGCCTAATGTTTTCCTCACTTTTAGCTCTTGTTGCCAAAAGTATGTGCACTGCATAGTTTAGGGACCTCCCTCCCAGATGTGCTGGTTTGATGCGGAGAACAACATGGCGATGAGGAAAACCATTCCTCCAGCTTTTCTGTCTGAAGTGCTCTCTGCTGAGAGTCAACCTACGGAAAGCTGCTGGTCCAGACAAACATATCTTTGTACTGCTAGTATACCAAAGGGGGTTGGGTAGCCAGTCGACCTTGGACCCTCAGAGGTTTTTGGTTCCTCTCCTCCGTAGTCGTCTGGCTTTAACTTCTAGTACTATAACCTGTCTACCACCTATGTAAAGTGCCTTGGGGCAACTCTGTTGTGAAAGGCACTATATAAGAATACATTTGAATTGAATTGAGTATCTGGCCATGTGCTCAAAAGACATGCATCTCTCTGTGCAGCACAGTTGTTCCAAGGTGCTTCAAGACTACCACCATGATCCCTGTGCAAAAGAAATCATCTGTCTCCTGCCTCAATGGTTGTCCCATTGCACTCAGACCTATAACCATGAAGTGCTTTGAGAGGCTGGTCATGAGGCACATCAAGACCCAACTACCACCCTCACTGGACCCCCTGCAGTTCACATATCATCTCAACTGCTCAATGGATGATGCAATCTCCACCACCTCCATCTGGCCCTTTCTCATCTGGACAGAAATGATAGTTATGTCAAAATGCTGTTCATCTACTTCAGTCCAACATTTAACACCATCATGCCTCAGCATCTGAGTGAGAAGCTGAGGCTGCTGGGCCTGAACACCTCCCTCAACAGGGGCTGTGTGCTCAGCTCACTGCTTTTCACACTGATGACCTATGACTTTGCAGCCAAGCAGCTCCAACCACATCATTACATTCAACAACCTGTTTCTGAACATCGACAAGACCAAAGAGATGGTTGTTGACTTTAGGAGACCACGTTCTGTCCACTCTCCACTGAACATCAACAGCTCACCCGTGGAGATGGTTCAGAGCACCAGGTTTCACCACTCGCTGCATCTTCAACGCAACCAGCATTGCTGTCCAGGAAAAGGTTCCGTAGCACACGGGCCTCCACTACCACGATGGGAAACAGTTTCTTCACCCTGAACATCAGACTCCTGAACTGTAAATGACTCTTCATTGACTCCTTCCATGAATCCTCCTTCTTCCTCCTCCTGGATACGCACTATGCACATTAGTCACTTTATTGTTACTATAGTGACTCATTGTTATTACAGTCGCTTTATTATTACTATTACTCACTGTTTCATTCACACTCTGGACTTTATCAGTGCTGCTCATTAGACTGCTGCTCTGTTCCACCACGTTCATGTACACACTGTCCGTCTCTTCAGATGTTCGGATGAATGTTAGTTCTGTCTGCACTTGTCTTGTCTTGTGTTCCATGTAATGTTAACTGTCCTATGTGTAGCACCAGGGTTCTGGAGGAACGTTGTTTGGTTTCACTGTGTACTGTGTAGATGGTTGAAATGACAATAAATACCTACTTGACTTGAGCTTTCTGGTGAGCTCCAATGCTGCCCTCTGCTGCCTAAAATCTTCCAGTATTACAGGAGCAAACCTGAAGATTAGAGTCAGGAAGAGTCCCACTCATGCTCATCGAACATTGCTACATGGAAGTCGCAGGATGTACATCTTAGTTTGTCACATATCCTACAAGAAAAGTGGAAAAAAGTTTTTTAGATTGGTCCCAGTTCCTTAGAAATCAGAACTCTGGTTCTGCTAGTCCCTGCAGGAAGCTACCACTGGGAAATATAAGATGATGTATTGTGCTGTTACTTCCAGGATGATGAAAATGAATAGAGATGGAATGATACCAGAGTTTTACTTTTTCTTTCAATACAAACCAGTAAGCTTTACTTTGGCCATGTTGAACCTGTGGTTTAGGAATGCTGGCTACATAGCACACTGTAAAAATATTGCCTAGCAGAAGTTAATCATCAGAACACTCACCTTTAAGAAATACTGGGTCCACTTGATTTGGACTTCCTCCCAGAAATCACTGGTGATGCTGGAGTCTATCCAGTGGAGGAAGATGCTCACAGGTGGATTATATTCTTTGCTGGAGGGTCAGTCTGAAGGACATTGGAGACTGTAAGGAGGGGAGAGTGTAGCTAAACAGCAGAGGATGGTGGTCTGTAGGATGACCTTGGAGGTCAAGAAGAGGAGGAAAGTGAAGGCAGAGTCGAGGATCAAGCAGCCTTCTTTGGCCTTTGATTCGTCAAAACCTTCACCCTGCAATTGTCCAAATCCTGCATCTCCATCCACTTTCGCTAATCTGAGCGCAAACAATAAATGAACCAGTGTTGGTGCTTCAGCTCTGCGTTTGACACTGTAGACCATCATGTCCTGATAACAGGTTCTGTTACACTGAGTGTGATTGTTCATTTATTGTGACCTCACAATGAATACACTGCTGTGGGTGCTGCTGATTGTTGGACACTGTCAGGAGTGCTTTTCCGTGCATCGTGATTCATGGCGAAGGTCTTGGCAGCCAAAGGCAGACTTTAAGTCGATGAAGAACACAACTGCCAGCTGTCCACGTCTAATTAATTCTTCCATCAATTGTTGGAGGGTGAAGATTTGACTGCAACACCCTCCAACAGGAAGGAAACCAGCTTGATTATCAGGCTTCCGGCACAGCCGGGATTGGATGAATAACAACTTCCTCTCACTAAACCCCGAAAAAACTGAGCTGCTCTTGTTTTGTAGTAGTGATGTAGACAGGGCTAACTTCATTTCTCATATCCGGGATGCAGGGTTGAAGTTTTCAGTTAGTACTCTGGCACGTAACCTTGGTGTTACTTTTGATTCAAATCTTTCATTTAATCCCCGTGTTAATGCAGTTGTGAAGACATGCTTCCTGCACCTTCGGAACATTACAAACTACGGCGCTTTCTGTCAATGGAAGACACGGCGAAAGTAGTACATGCATTTGTATACAGTAGATTAGATTACTGTAACGCCCTACTTTCTGGAAGCTCTCAGGGCACATTAAGCACCCTACAGCGCATTCAGAACACAGCCGCTAGGATTGTTAGCAGGAGCAGGAAGTATGACCACATCACTCCCATACTCTCCTCGCTTCACTGGCTTCCTGTTAGGTACAGGGCTGACTTCAAGGTCCTCCTCTTAACCTACAAGGCACTTAAAGGTCTTGCCCCAATATACCTAACTGAACTGCTTAACACCTACACACCTAACAGCCCACTTAGATCCCAGAATAAAGATCTCTTAATTGTCCCTCATAAATAAATGTATTTGAGCACGAGCTCAGTTCCAGGGCCCCTAGATTGTGGAACAGCTTGCCTGATTCTGTACGGGATGCCGATTCAGTCTCAGTCTTTAAATCACGGCTGAAGACTTACTTCTTTAGTTTATCTTACCCGCACCGATCACCATAGTGCACCACTACTAATGTCCTGGTGCTGCTGTACATGCCATCGCACTGTTTCATTTCTGTGTCTGTCACTACTGGATCCTGCTCATTACTGACCCCCTCATTCCATTTCTCTCCCCACATGTCCGGGGGGGCCCGCTGTGTGAGTCCAATGCCGAGCTACCATCTGGTCTGTGCGATGCATCTGATGCGCCAAGGGACCCTGGCGGCTCATCGGTACTGGGGCCGCACCAGACTTGCTGAGCCTGGGAAGCAGCTTTGGACTCTGTACTGATCCTGGAGTTTAAACCCAAACTAACTTTTTACTGCAAGTATACCCAAGGGGGTTGGGTAGGCAGTCGACCTTGGACCCTCAGAGGTTTTTTTTCTCCACACAGTGGAGTTTTTGGTTCCTCTCCTCCGTAGTCGTCTGGCTTTAACTTCTATTACTGTAATCTGTTTACCATCTACCACCAATGTAAAGTGCTTTGGGGCAACTCTGTTGTAAAAGGCGCTATACAAGAATAAATTGAATTGAAATTGAATTGAATTGATCTTCCCTGTCACGACATCATTTAGTTGCCTCGAGTCCAGTCTGGCCACTTTGGGTGACATCCTCTTGGCAAATCGAAGCCTGAGGTCCAAGCACATACTAGATAGTGGTCAGAGCCTTAGTTGAGGTTTTCATTGCACAGACGTGTTAGATTGATGATCAGCACACAGCCCAAGATCACTGATGCAAACCGTTATCTCTCCATGTCCACATTCTCCCATGGGGGGGTGAAAAATCTAAATCAGATCAATATTTGGTGTTTCTACCTTTTACCTTCAGAGCAGCATCAGTTCTTCTGGCCCCACAGAGCCCTGATCTCAACATCATCCAGTGTGTCTGGATCACATGAAGAGACAGAAGGATGTGAGGAAGCTACATCCACAGAAGATCTGTGCTCAGTTCTCCAAGATGTTTGGAACGACCTACCGGCCGAGTTCCTTCAGAAACTGTGTGCGAGTGTACCTAGATGAACTGATGCTGTTTTGAAGGTAAAGGGTGGTCACACCAAATACTGATCTGATTTAGATTCTCTTTCGTTCATTCACTGCATTTTGGTGATTGATGAAAATAAATGTTTAACACTTCCATTTCTGAAAGCGTTCTTTGTTCACAGCATTTTTTCACACCGGCTTAAAACTTTTGCACAGTGCTGTATGTTTCAGGAAAAGTGATTACGGGAGCGAGAGGCAGATGCAGCAGATATTGATAAGTTGTTCTGTTTTCCTGTGTTTTTATTCCATTGTGGCTTACCTTTGCTGGAGGACTTGGATGATGCGAGCCAGAGTGTTCTGGTCCACTTGAGCTGCAGCTCCTCTCAGACTCAGAGAGAGGAGACCGAGTAGAAACACTCTCAGTGACCAGCTGAGAACCTGCAGGGACATCAGGAGATAACAGAAGTGAATCCGTAAATTAGTGCTTGTCAGGTCAGTATCATCCATCCCACTGAGTCCCTGGTTCTAACCAAGGTGTGGGACCCAGGGTTAAGGTCAAGGTTCCTGAGAATGAAAAAGTAACCGAGACAGTTTCCCAGGCACACACATTCTTGTTTACATTTTGGGTCCCACCTGCTGTGGGTTTGGATGGTGGGAGGAAACTGGAGCTCCTGGTGGAAACCCATAAGACAACAATGTCTACACAGAGAGAACCTAAACTGGGAAAAGAACCTACAACCTTCTGACTGTGAGCTGACCACTGAATCACTGTGCAGTCTCCAGTAATAAATCAACAATTAGTGCAGGGAGTTAGTTCATAGGTTAAAGGAGTGTTTCCTTCTCACCCTCATAGAGGCAGCGAACAACAGACAGCGTTCCTGATGTTTAAGTGTTAAAGGAAGCCACCAACCAGAAGGTCAAAGGTCATTCTATACTTCCTGTTCACTGCAAAGGTATATGCCTACTAGAGGTATGAGTCAAGAAAGGAACAGAAAGCATAAAAATGAGCAAAACATTTTTAAAAAGATAAAATAAAAGTAAGAGTGTGTCAAGATCACACTACAGCTGCTTGTCTGCAATGATTTATTACATTTCTTAAAACTCTACTCTGGATTTTACTTTGTTGCAGTTTCATTTTGGATATTCATGAGAACTTCCTTCTTGATAGTAGTTTTATTTTAAAAAATAATTTTTGGACATTTTCTATAACAAACACTCATTTTTTAAAGATTACATACTGTTCTCATTCGAAGGACATGTTGGAGCAAAAAAAAAATGTAAAGTTACAGCCCAAACATCTCAAAGTATCTCCAAAAGGGAAAAAGAAAAGCAGAGTAGAAGAAAAGAGAAGGGAAAAGAAAACAATGTATTTATAAACTGTAACAGGTTCCACGTCACACTACACTTAGTGTGTTAATTTTCCTAGAAATCCAATCAGGATCTTTACTGCTCTTGATGTTCTTTTGTCATTTCTCTTTTGGCGTCCCCCAAGGCTGAGTCTCCAGTCCGGTGATGTTACAGCCCTACGTTTGTTATTCTGCTATAAACACACTTCAGCACGGAATCAGCACAAGAAAGAAAACGAATGGTCGGTTCGATCTTACTTATAAAAACTTCCTGATTTTACATTAAAGCTGTTCTGGTCCCCGATCTTTAATGACATTACGTGGGAGAGATTGACAGAAGACAGAAAGAGAATGAAATGGATGAAGATGAAGCTGAAAAAGGATGAGAACTCACCATGTCTGTCATGGCTGAGGGATCTGAGGAGTTTCTGCAGGTGAGAAAGCTGAACTTTCACAACAGGAAGTACAGGGGAGGAGAAACTGATGCAGATATATAGGGGTGATGCCACCGCCCACTTGACTGATAATACATACATTATTGTTCAAAGACTGCTGATTGGTTGAAACACGAGATTCAGATCACAGCATGAAAATATCCACCAGAGCCAGTGAAGAGTGTTTATAATGCTCTATAACACTTCCAAATGCACAATGAATTTACAGACAGTGAAGAAACCAGTGAGTGTAACTGACCCTCAAACACAAAAAAGGTCATTAAAGGTCATTAAAGATGAGAAAAATAAAAAAATGGAACAGATGAAGCGAAAACGAGAAAGAACAAAGATAGTTTAAGAGAACTGAACTATGAACTCTGAACTATGAACTCATCTTAGAGTGCTCCCAGGAAGGACAAGGACCAGTACAAGAACAGTCTACAACAATCTGTGAACAGACTGGAAATGAAGGAAATGAAGAAAGAGAAAAACTCAGGAATAAGCTTCAGCCTAATGGCATCAGCAGACACATTATATCACACTGAACACAAAGATGGCA
>JABMDN010000596.1:0-12122 GCA_017165825.1 Hepsetus odoe | reverse complement strand
TTATTGGTAAAGGGGCAAAGGTGGGGGGAACTGAGGTTTTAATCATGACAGCATTGAATATTATTGGTGGGAAGACTATAAATGGGATGGTTATGTAAATTTTAAAAGGTGGGGTGAGAGTGTTCAAGTATTTAAAGTCCGAAGTTGGGATGAGCATTTGGAGCTGCTCCCACTGGACCATGCCAGCTGAAACTCTTCAGTAAATTGGTTGTGCCGCATCTCTCTGACTTAGTTTGATTTTTGACTTTGCTTGATTTTTGACTTCATTTGATTTCTGACTTAGAAAAAGTTTCAGACTTAGGCTCACACTTCATTTTCCACGACAGTGGCGGCTCACAGATACAGACATTGCCTGCGCTCTTATCTCTGCTGCTAGGGACAGGCTGAGACCAGGGGGCAGTGATTTTATGTCTTCAGATCATTTGCATTGGCGATAGGGTGGCGGTGGTCCAGTGGTAGGTTACTTGTCTATGGACCCCTGGCTCAAGAAGTCCCAGGTTCAGAATCCCACCTCTGGCACTACCACCACGGGTCCTGAGCAGACCCTTAACCTGAGTTGCTCAGGGGACTGTCCCTGTAATTAGGACATGGAAGTCGCTCTGGATAAGAGCGTCTGCTAAATGCCGTAAATGTAAATGCATTGTACAGCTTGTGTTGCTGCTTATTCTAACTGGGTTTTAATGGGACAGTGGGAGAATGCACGCACAAAAGCATTCAATTAGATAAATTGTTTTTGAATGGACACATTCAGAGGACCTCTGATGATGCATAAAAACCTTGGAAGACGTTCTCCTCTCGCCGGACGTAGGTCACGGGGGCCTCCCTCTGGAGCCAGGCCTGGAGGTGGGGCCGCTGGCGAGCACCTGGTGGTCGGGCCTTCGCCCATGGGGCCCGGCCGGGCTTAGCCCGAAGAGGCAACGTAGGTCCCCCTTCCATGGGCTCACCACCTGTGGGAGGGCCAAAGAGGTCAGGTGCATTGTGAGCTGGGGCGGTGGCAGCAGGGGGCCTTAGCGGTCCGATCCCTGCGGCTGCAGAAGCTGGCTCTAGGGGCGTGGGCATCACCTCTCTGGTGGGGAAGGAGCCTGAGCAAGTGCACGAGGTTGAGCAGTTCCAGCTAGATATAGTTAGACTCACCTCGACGCACAGCTTAGACTCTGGAACCAGTCTCCTTGAGAGGGGCTGGACTCTTTTCCACTCCTGGGTTGCCACGGTGAGAGGCAGGTGAGAGGCATGCTTATTGCCCAGGCTTGGCGCCCAGTACATTGGGGTTTACCCACTGTAGATGAGAAAGGTGGCGGCCCTCCGCCGGAGTCGAGGGGCCAGGGTCATGGTATTGTCTGCGCTTGCTCACGTAGGCAGCATTCACAGACTACCCACCCTTTCTAGAGAGTCTCTGGGCGCTAGGCGTCCTCCTGGTGGCTCTGCTCGTTCTGCTGGGGACTTCGTGCTCACGTGGTGGCCAAACGGTGACACCTGGAAGGCGTAATTGGGAGAATGGCCCCCGATCTGAACCAGAGGCGGTGTTTGGTTATTGAACTTTGTGCTGCGTCACGGATTGTCCTGCGAACACCATGTTCGAGCATAAGGATGTCACATGTGCACCTGGCTGCAGGACACCCGGCAGCAGTTCAATGATTGGCTTTGTGGTAAGTGTCGCCGGACTGCGGCCCCATGTCTTGAACTCGGGTAAAGGGGCGGGCTGTCAACGCGACCATCACCTGGTGATGAGTTGAAAGCCGTTGGTGGGAGGATGCGGTCAGACTGGTGAAGCCCCAAGCGTATCGTGAGGGTCTGCTGGGAGCGTCTGGCAGAGTCCCCTGTCAGGAACAGCTTGCTTTCCACCTCCCGTCAAGCTAACCACGTCGGGAGGTGGAGATGTGAAGTCTGAATGGACGCATTTCGCACCTCCATTGTCAAGAGCGACGGAGCTGTGGCCGGGAGGTGGTGGTGCCTATCAGTGGCAACCTAGAACCCGTTGGTGGACACCAGCGGTGAGGATGCCATCAAGCTGAAGAAGGAGTCCTACCGGGCCTTTTTGGCCAGTGGGGCTCGGAGGCAGCTGATAGGTACCGACAGGCCAAGCGGAATGCGGCTCTGGTGGTTGCTGAGGCAAAAACTCGGGCATGGGAGGAGTTTGGAGAGGCCATGGAAGGACTTCCAGACGGCTTCGAGGAAATTCTGGTCCACCATCCGGCGTCTCAGGAGGGGAAAGCAGTGCACGGTCAATGCAGTGTATAGTGGGGATGGTGCGCTGCTGACCTCGACTCGGGGCGTTGTGGGTCGGTGGGGGGAGTACTTCGAAGACCTCCTTAATTCCACCAACATGCCTTCCGAGGAGGAAGCGACCTCAGGGACATCGAGGTGGACTCTTCCATCTCTGGGGTCGAGGTTGCCAAGGTGGTCAAAAAGCTCCTTGGTGGCAGGGCTCCAGGAGTGGATGAGATCCGCCCAGGAGATTCCCTCAGGCTCTGGATGTTTAACTAGAACTGTCATGGCTGACACGCCTCTGCAACATCGCATGGACATGGGGGAGCAGTGCCTCTGGATTAGCAGAAGCGGGGTGGTGGTCCCTCTTTAAAGAAAGGGGACCGGAGGAGTGTGTTCCAATTATCAGGATCACACTTCTCAGCCTCCGAGAAAGTCTGTTCAGGGTCCTGGAAAGGAGGGTCCGTCGGATAGTCGAACCTCAGATCCAGGAGGAGCAATGTGGTTTAAATCCGAGTCGCGGAACAGTGGACCAGCTCACACCCTTAACTTAGGGGTCTGGAGGTGCATGGGAGTTTGCCCAACCAGTTTACATGTGCTTTGTGGACTTGGAGAGGCATTAGGCCTTACGTGTCCCTCGGGAGCTCCTGTGGAAATTACTCGGGAGTATGGGGTGCTCCAGTTCCCTGTTAAGGGCTGTCCGGGGTCCTGTACAGCAGTGTCAAACAGTCACATTGCCCACGGCAGTCGTCCGGACCTGTTCGGTGGTTGGACTCCATGGGCTGCCCTTTGTCACCCGATCCTGTTCATAACTTTATGGACAGGATTTTTTAAGCGCAGCCAGAGAGCGTTGAGGAGTCGGTTTGGTGGGGCTCAGGATTGAGTCTCTGCTTTGCAGATGACGTTGTCCTGTTAGCTCATCATGCCGTGACCTTCAGCACTCTCTGGATTGATTCGCCTTGGTGGCGGCTGGGATGAGAATCAGCACCTCTAAATCTGGGGTCATGGTCCTCCAGTCGGAAAAGGAGTGGAATGCCCTCTCAGGATTAGGAGTGAGACCTTGCCCCAAGTGGAGGAGTTTTAAGTATCTTGGGATCTTGTTCCCTGAGTGAGGTAAAATGGGAGGCGGGGAGGTCACGACAGGCGGATCGGGGCAACCGCGTGTCACGTTTCTGCATCGGTCCGTCATGGTGAAAAGGAAGCTGGTAGAAGGCAAAGCTCTCAATTTACAGTGATCTCGTTCCCACCCTCACCTATAGTCCTGAGCTGTGGGTAGTGACCGAAAAAGAGCAGATCGCGAATACAAGCGGCCGAAATGAGTTTCCTCCATGGGTGTCTGTTCTCCTTAGAATGAGGTGAAAGCTCCAATACCATCCAGGAAGAGCTCAAAGTAAACCGCTGCTCCTCACGCGCTCGAGGAAGTCAGATGAAATTGGCTCGGCCATCTGATCAGGATGCCCCTGGACGCCTCCCAGGTGAGGAGTGTTTCGGGCACGTCCACGAGGAAGGGCCGGGGAGGGCCAGGACACGCTGGAGAGACTGTCTCGGCTGGCTAGGAACTCACCTGAGATCCGCCGGAGGAGCTGGAAAAGTGCGGAGAGGAGAGTCTAGGCATCCTGCTGGAGCTGCTGCCCCGCGACCCGACCTCGGATAAGCGGGAGAAAATGGATGGATGGATGGATGGAATGGACACACTACTGGGGTTTCAGGCTGTTTACAGAACAGCAAATACATTTTTTCTTTGTCGTTGGCAGGACGTGGGTTCATTCATTCTGGTTTGC
Source organism: Hepsetus odoe (assembly GCA_017165825.1). Taxonomy (NCBI): domain Eukaryota; kingdom Metazoa; phylum Chordata; class Actinopteri; order Characiformes; family Hepsetidae; genus Hepsetus; species Hepsetus odoe. Next base: position 8,136 of record JABMDN010000596.1, on the reverse strand, counting down.
ACACAGCCAGAAGATTGGGTTCCTGTCTGTGGCCATGCTGTTTTATACAGCGACAAAGTTCAGGCTTTTGCCAGCCCTTGTTAGAGTACAGTCTCTTGTGTGCAAATTATTGAATATTTTTTGAGCCACCATACACAATGGCCAGTTTGGATGAAGACCCAGCTCTGTCAAATTTTCCAGATCCTTGTGGCAAATTAAAAAGTGTATTTGGGGCAACAGTGGCTAGTAGTTAGAGGGAGTTGTTGTGGGTTAGATTTCCTCACCAGTAGGTTGCCCTGAGAATTTTCCCCTTGAGCAAGTACTGTCCTGTCACTTTTTTTCACTCCTAGAGCGCTTTCAATACTGCCACTGCTGCGGTGTTGCATGGGTTAAATGCGAAGTTTGTGCAAACAGTCTGTGTGAGAAGGAGGGGCACATGACTTCCAGTTTTGTTACAAAACATGGAGATAGCTTAGGCTGGTGGCCTATTATTTTTTCTTCAGAGCTGGATCCAGTGGCAGCAGGTCTGCCTGTTTAATAGTCAGAAATGTAGCTGCAGCAGAGAAGACCATAGAGGCCTACAGAGATCTAGTTGGCTATGCTGATTTAACTTTTTTGGTACCACAGGCAGTCTCTCTTCTCTTACAGGACCACAGCTCAGCCTACATGTCAGCTGCAAGATGGTTGAGATATAATGTATGCCAAGTGTCACCATTACATTTACATTTACATTTACGGCATTTAGCAGACGCTCTTATCCAGAGCGACTTACATGTCCTAATTAAACACTGCACTAACCTTAACCCTTCCACTTTACTTCCATTACCAGAAGACAGTGAACATCATTACTATGTGGCAGCAGTGGAACAGATCTGCAAGAAGTTCCCATCCCTATCTCTAATCTTGTGTTCCCATCCCTATCTCTAATCTTGTGTCTCTGCCTCGAGAAACAACATAGGACTAAACCGGGTGGGCTTTGCAGTTTGCTCCGAAAGCGGCACTCTCCACAGCGGCGCCGTTCCTCATTCTATGTCTGCTCAAGCAGCAGAATTTGTGGCTTTGACTGAAGCATGTAAATTGGCTAAAGACAGTTACTGTTACTCTACACTGGTTGCAGATCTGCTTTGGAGTGAGTACATGGTTGGTGCTATGTGGGACATAGGAAATTTCTGAAATGACAAAGTTCCCAATTCTCGAATTCCAATTTCATCTCGGCATTCTTGGATGCAAAACAGGGTGGATGGCATAAACAGCTTGCTGTCTGCAAATCGACAGCTATGGCAAAGGTACCTGCCGGAGGCCTAATGGCTTCCCATGCCTGCCGAGCCATTTCTTTCCACGTTTTGCTAAACTGACAAACAGTAAAGACCATGCATCAAAGGGGGGATGATGGACATTATGAAATTTAGTGGTTTACTAAAGGATTCTCAGCTGTGGCAGAATGTGCAGTTATTACTTAATTTCCTGAAATGCTCAGACCTTGAGCCAGAAGAGCAGGTGAGCCTATTTGGGGAAATTTTTGTTTAGTAAACCTATGCAACTTTGGCATGGACCGCCGGAGGCAAAAGCAGCAGGGAGCAAGTTTAACATCCACACTGCTGATGATGAAGTATTTGCAATGTGTTGCTGGTCTCTGCTATTCCTCGCTCCTGTCTACAGCAGGTTAAAAGAATTGTTGCAAGGACAGCAGACGGTCCTCTACATGACCTGAGACCTGGTGACCCGATCCTGGTAAAGGAATTCAGATGGAAGCATTGGAAGTCCAGGCATTGGACGGGAGCGTTTCAAGTGTTGTCAGCACCTACCGCCGTGAAGCAGAGAGAGCTACGTGGATCCACACATCACACTGTAAGCGTGTGAGAGTGGAAACAGGTGACAGGGAGAGGGTAAAGGGTGTGACAGGTCTCTGTGAAGTGGGAAGAGAGATTATGGGTATATCCTGCCCTCCAGCACAGACCCGTGAGAGAAAGACAAGGCCACTCATGGTAACTGTTATCATCCCATACTAATAGCGGTGGCAGAGAAGTGCACCGGTAACTTAAAGGAAGGACAAATCACTGCTACAATGCAAAGGTAACATGGCATGTGCCCTGTCTCTGGAGATGAAGAGAACCTTATCAGTGACTGGGGGTTGCTGGGTTTGTCATCCCTTGTACCTCATAGTCATTACAATTCCATTAACAACAAGTCGGCAACAGAAGCTAAGCCTGCAAATGATACTGGTCCAGTGCAGACTGCAGCACTTGTATGGTACACTTGACAACTTTGAGTATGATTAATGTATTAGAGATAGTCAGGGACACAGATTGGCTTCCACCTGCTGCTAATCTGACTCGTGTATGCTCCTTGGAAAAATTATGTTGTTGGGTTTAACTGTAGCCCTCTTCTGCGAAGGGCCTGGCCGAAATGTGACTCTTATATGCTTGAGCGAATGGGGGAACATTGTATATGCAGTAAAAAATCCCAGGGGGGAACAGAATTAGGTTAGTCAGACTGTAAAAAGGAGTGTAATGTTTGTCCAGTTGGTTTAAAAGATACTACAAGTGGCATATGATCCCAGTCCAACTGCTCGGCTTACAATAGTTTGAGACAGGAAAGTCAGTTTAAATGTCCTTTTGCAACACTGATGATATGGTAATGTGGGCATGTTGCATGAGAGCCTGTACATCATTACCAGAGTCAAAATGGCGAGGTTGTTGCTAGCCTGCAACTGTATTTCCAGGGCTGTCTATTTACAACCATAACCCATTTCAAGGCGAGCTAGCACATTCACAATACAGGAGAAAGAGACATGAGAGACAGTATAATGGGTATACTCTGGCTGACCCATGGACAGTTCCGGGGACTACTGTGGGGTGGTCACTTTTCCTGAGGGGTGGTACAACCGCTAAACAAGACAAATGGACTTACATATTGCTTGCATATAGCTGTACTGGCGAATGACACATCCTTAGCTACTGAACAATTAATGATGAAATGGAAAAATATTGGAGCAAGCAGTCACATACAAATAGAATGACCTAGACTTAATTTGCTAAAATGGCGTTTGCAAACTTCTAAACACCTCATGCTGTTTATCTCCTGATCAATGGCAATATTACAGATCTAACAGATACATGAGAGTATTGTATCGTGACAGCTGATACAGTTCAATCTACATTTGAGAAATTTACAGGACCATATTGGCATCTGCTATGATGACGGTGCCCATTGCTGTTGTTTTCTTGTGTCTTTGTTTGTGCACCTTGTTTGTTGCAGTGTTTCAGGATGATGGTCCAATGGCTCATCACATCCTCTAGCGCCAGTTCAAATGTTACACACAGAAGAAAAATGTACGCAAAGGCATGTGATGATGGGATGCCATCTCCAGATCTGAACCCAAGATCGGACTGGGTTCCAGACCAAATACATGACAATTTCACAAGTGATAAATCAAACAAAGAAGAATTTTGAATCTCTTTTTATGTTTAGCTTTGTTCTTTGCATTTTTGTTCCGTGATTCAATTATGATTTGATTTGATGTGATTATGATTTTGATCTAAAATGATTTAATTGATGTGATTTGATTTTGGTTATAGGTAATCATGATCGAGCTAGAAACAGATTCTGTATGCTTTATTGTCAATGAAAAAAATCATTAATGATTAATTAATAATCATGCAGAGTTTGTATTGTTATGATGTAAGAAATGTTAATGATGTAAGAAACTCTAGTTTTTGCCATATTTTGCCTCACTTACTACATTTTGCATGTTGTTGTGTTGAGTTGATTTAAAATGATCAAGGGGAATGTAGAGGCAAAATTTGTTAAAACCTTTTTAAGCATATTATGTTCAGTAATGTGTTGCAGTTTTGGAGTAAGGCAGAGATACAAGCAGGGCAAAATGTCCTAGATATGGTATATGCGTGTGAAGGACGAAAAGAGATAAGTGAGAGAAGCCAGGCCGGGACTTAGACAAAGCAACTTGAAGGTTTACGGGAACTTTAAGATGGAGAAGAGGGGGGCCTGCGGCCCAAAATGTGAATGAAAACCTCTGATCTTTTGTTTTCGGGGCTTCCTCTTGTACTCTCAGTAGAGTGCAGTGATTATTAAAACTCTTTATTAGACTAACAGTGCCTTTGACTTGTTCCTTGGGTAAAATGTTTCCACAACAGTTTACAAACTAATTTAATAATTAATTATTTGGTTATGTCATTATATAAACATGGCATTTCAGGCAGCTTCATCAGGTGCTGCACAGCCCATTTTCCTAGCATCAGCAAATGTAGAGAAATTAAATTAGCATTTCAGAATCAGAAAAACTATTCATCACAAAGGAAATTGCTTAGTTTTTATCTGTATGAGTAAGTATTGAGGTTGGCATGGCAAGTGCCCATGAGAACTGGAATTCGAGGCAGCAGGAGCAGACAGGATATCTCAGACCTTTTCTGTTATTTGTCAGTGTGGAGGCAAAATCTGTTCTAACCTTTCTAAGCATATCATGTTCTGTAATGTGTTGTTCATTTTTCGATATAAGGCAGAGATAAGCGGAATGAAATGTCACGGACAGGTCTTTAACGTATGCAAAGATGTAAATAGATAGGAAAGAGTTAGAAGGACTTAGACAAAGCAACTTTAAGGCTTACTGGGACTTGAAGGTCGAGGGGAGGTGGGCCTGCGGCCCAAAATGTGTATAAGAACCTCTGTTTTCTGTATTCGGAGCTTCCTCTTGTACTCTCAGTAGAGGTGCGAGAGAATCTACCTAGGAATCTACCTGGGCTACCTGGGCTGCTTTGTTCTGAGAGTTAAGAGTTAAGTTAAGTTAAGAGTTAAGAAGGGACTTAGACAAAGCAACTTTAAGGGGCTTGCACTGGACTTGGAAGGTCGAGAGGAGGTAGGCCTACGGCCCAAAATGTGTATAAGAACCTCTGTTTTTTTCTGTATTCAGGGGCTTCCTCTTGCCTCTCAGTAGAGTGCGGGAGAAAGGAATCCACCTAAAGGAATCTACCTGGGCTACCTGGGCTGCTTTGTTCCGAACACTACGGATGAATGTACTGTCTGTCGTGCCGTCTGTTGTTGTCTATCTTGTCTGCACTTGTTGCCCTGTTTTGTGTATTTTGTGTATTATATTGTGTCTTATGTTGTCTTGTGTCTTGTCTTGTCTTGTGTGTAGCACCAGGGTCCTGGAGGAACGTTATTTCGTTTCACTGTGTACTGTGTATGTAAGCTGAAATGATGATAAAATCCTACTTGACTTGACATGACTTGAATCCTCATTGCAGTGATAATTAGACTCTTTATTAGACTAACAGTGCCTCTGAATTGTTCCTTGGGTAAAATTTTTCCACAGCAGTTGGCAAGCCAGCCAGGAGTACACGAGCGGCCGACCCAGAACTGACATCCATGGTCAAGGACTGATCATCTCAGGATTAAAATTTTACCCGACCCCTAACCTCCAATTGCAGAGAAGAGGGGCTTGGCATAGAGTCACTGGGACCTCCGCCGATGGACTCCTGAAATAGAATAGCGTAACGGTCAGTGAGCACCTTCCTAACTTTCCTATAATTTTTCTGTTGTTGCTTTCTACCCTTATCTTCTGGTTGATTTAACAAGTATCCTAATTTAAATATGATTGAGAATTAGAATCCTATGGCTGTGGGTACCCCACATAGGGGTGGTACGCAGTAGACCTAAGGAGGAACCTTAGGTGACCTAAGGAGGAACCTTAGGTGGGGACCTAGACCTAAAACGAGGGACTGAAGTAAATTTGGGGATTGGTCCAACTCTTTCAAGGTAAGGTTAGAAGTGATAAAAGTTTGTCTTCCCTGTCGGTGTGATGGGCAGTAGACGTTATGGCCTTCTGTCTGGGACAGGAGTAGGACTCGCGTTACTATGAGACCCTCACCAATCAAAGGATCGGGGGAAAAGAGTAAATGAGGGTTAGGAAAGGATGCTTGTCATGAGACGGAGGTATGGGGAGGAAGCAACTGATTTAAGGATATTGAGTAGATGGGTTGTGAAATATGGGTTTCTAGCAGAGGGGTCTTTCAGTTCCAAGGCTCTAAAAGATTGTATAGGAAAAACTAAAAACTGAATGGCAGGAAAATAGAGTTAGTCAGACTCTAATAGACCAACACACACACACAAGCACACAAAAGTGGTGCTAGTGCAACCACACCTACATCACCCGACGCAACAACTACAATGGATTTCACAAAGGCCTCCACGGCCAACTAACCAAACTAATCCTTAATTTTGTTTCTTCAGGAACCAATGTCTGTATCTGATCCGCCAGTAGATCAGTTCCTGTTCCTATTTGAGAATGGACCTGGATCCCTCTCCTACCTGTCAACAGCACAATCCCACGGAGGGAGCTCCGGCTGCAATCCTCTTGTGGGACGACCTTGGACAAGATCCCAGGTGCCATCAAAGCAGGAAGCAGTAATCCTCCCAGCCTAACAGACCAGCATCTTCAACAGCAAGAACCAACATGGGCGCGCCCGGAGAAACATCAGGTGTGGCCAACATTATCAAACACACTGAGCATGCTGAGGAACTGCTGAGCAAGAAACTCAAGGACAGAGCCAAAAAGCAACAGCAGCAGCTGCATGGTCTGCCTCTGACCAGGCTGAACCTGATAGCTGAAGGTGGAGGTGGTGGCAGAAAGTCTGGTGTGGAAGACAGAAGGACATGGCAGAGAGTGGACACAGAGAATGATACATTGGATGTTTCATCTGTGGTGGCATGAATCATTGGGCAAAAGAATGTTTGAACAGTTTGATCCGAGTACATGATCCAAGTTCATCGTGGACCAGGAAACAACCATCGTGGACAACCATGGGGGATACAGTGGCAGCAACTGGCACCAGACAGGAAGTAATTGACAGGAGGAGGCGGGGGAAGGGGATGTCTCAGAGGGAGTGGCAATCAGGTCTATGATTCTAAACACTGACTCCCAAAAATACACAGTGTACACAAACAACAGCTTAAGCACTGTATCAAGTTGAAGGTTTAAGAAAATGCCAACGTTAACACTGACAGTTGAGGGCAAAAATGTACATTTTTAGTTGATTCTGCCTTATATTCGGTAAAAAAAAAAAAAAAAAAAAGAGAGAAAATCTCTTCTATCTCCTTCTCTTGCCTTTTGTGGGCATACCGTTATGTCCACGGGAACGAGGGGAATGTCTGTGTTTGAGCCGTTCTCTGTACCTTTCAAATGTGAGCTAGGCCAGTATGCTTTTGAACATCAATTGATCAGCACTTCTACTTTCATCATTTTCATTATCCAAAATTTATTAGGCCATGATTTATGTGTATTTTGGGTTTACAACTGAATTGCTGTGAAAAGGGGATGTTATTGATACTTCAGAGGGGAGTTGTTTCCAATTGTTTATGAGCAGCTCCTTGTTGTATCAGGAGTGGTGGCTCACAGATACAGACATTGCCTGCGCTCTTATCTCTGCTGCTGGAACAGGCTGAGACCAGGGGGCAGGGATTTTATGTCTTCAGATCATTTACTTTGTACAGCTTGTGTTGCTGCTGATTCTGATTGGGTTTTAAGGGACAGTGGGAGAGTGAGTGCACCTACAACAGTATTCAATTAGATAAATTGTTTTGGAATGGACACACTGCGAGTGTTTCAGTACTGGTTGCAGAACAGCAAATACTAAAATTTTCCTGTTGTTGGCTTGGGGCGTGGGTTCATTCGTCTAGTTTGCACACAGGCAGAAAATCAGTTCCTGTCTGTGGCCCATGCTGTTCAGGCTTTTGCCAGCCCTTGTGAGAGCACACTGAGCGCATTACCCAATTTTTTTTGAGCCACCATACAAAATGACCAGTTTGGATGAAGACCCAGCTCTGTCAAATCTTCCAGATCACTTGTGGTTGAAAGATAAAAATGATGTTGGGTTGATAAAGAATAGTCCTCCAGTTGTTAATAATAATAATAATGATAAATAATTAAAAATCCGCATACAGGCCTTGTCAATGATAATACCCACTTAAACAGGAAGTGATGGTATTAGACCAGTATTTGAAGCCTTGAGGAAGGCAGGGATGATTGTTCTGTGTCCAAATTCTCCAGTCCGTACGCTGTTATTTCCTGTCTAAAATCAGGGATAGGGGTCAACCCACCAAATGTATATGTGTGTATGTATGTATGTGTATATATATATGTGT
>JABMDN010000592.1:0-39745 GCA_017165825.1 Hepsetus odoe | reverse complement strand
CATTCTATCATTCTATTTGTCTATCTATCCTTCTGTCTGTTTCATTTAAAGTAAAATATAATAATAGAAATAAAGGAATAAATGTTTATGTTTAAATTAAAGGTGTAGCAGGAATAACTTATTCACTGTGTTTCTTTTCTGTGTGCAGCCTTCGTGTGTGTTTAAAAACAGCCTGAAAAACACAAGGAGAAAGTTCTGGAGGGTCAGACTCCCCCTAGTGGCAGAGAATTATTAAAAAAAAAAAAAAAAAAAGACATTATTATTAAAATGTATACATTTATACATACATAAACACAGAAGAACAAAACATCAGACTAATAAACAAAGTAATAATATAATGATAATAAACATAATAAAGTGGACAGCTGGGAGATTATCATTAAACTGGCAAAATACTAATTTCAGTTCAATATTTCAGCTTTCACACGTAAACATGCCCTCAGTCTTTCCCAGGCTCTTTAAAGCTTATTTTGAGGGAAACTGAAGAAATGAAGGAACTGAGGTTTAGCATTAGCTCCAGTAAAGCCAACAGTTGATCGCCCGGTCAGTGTTGGCGGTCAGACAGCCGGTACTGTGACTCACCGCGGGTGTCTTACTCTGTTCATTCACTTTTAGTTTCATCTCCCGCTCATTTCCTACAGTTTTACCGTTTCTTTATTTGTTTCTGTTCTCCTCGGCCGCAGTATTCAGGACACTATAAACTTGTTCAGTTTTATGGCCGTTTTGTAAATTTATGTTTGGAGGAAAATGACAGAGTTCAAGGATCTTGCCTCTTTTCACCCGATCTTAATTTTGACCGAGCAACTGTGGGGACCTGAAGGATCAACACCCCATCAGAACCGGTCCTGGCAAAGATAAAAGGATACCCCATATTCTTTTCCTGGAACCTGTTAGGAGCCTCACAGCTGTATTCTGGAAGATTTGCAGGAGTGATAAGCTTTGGCTGATCATCGCACAGAGAGCATAATAACTCAGGCATGAGACGACATAAGCATGAATAACTTTATCCAAATCCAAAATCGTGGACAGGGACACTGGAGACAGAGCTGACTGTGGGACCTACAGTGAGCCAGTGACAGGAAAAAAGCACCCTTCAAAGTGGCAGGGGACAACAGTATCCTGGCTAGAGTGTCCTGTGGCTAGTTGTGGTTCACAGAATTCAAGGGGAGGCAGTGAAGAGGGATTTTGTTAAACACAGTACTGTAACACACAAGCATTCAACCACACACAGTACTAAAAGTGCATGAAACGGCGCGAATAACACACAGAAGGGAACAACTGCCTGGCCTGACCACTGAGATTTATATATCAGACCAATGAGGCACACCTTAACACCAGCCGTGGTCAGTGAGGGCAGAGCTCCTCGAAACATGAGAAAAGGAGGCGTAAAAAGGCAGGCACAGCCATGAACTTTGCTGAAATCTGTCAGAACTTAGAAAGCAATCCTGACCACTATAATTACAAATTAATATCAGCTGGTTTAGTCCTAATTGATGCCTATAAGAAGGTTTCCTCATTACCAAGGTATTACATAAGAAGCATCTAATGATGAGTAAAAGCTCTCTCTTTTATTTTTTGTTCATTCAATGTTCACTTTCATCAACGCAAACGCCGTCTGTAATGTCCGAGCTCATGCCAGTTTCCAAATCAATATTTTATTAAATTAGCAGTGAGCAACTTTTCTGTTAAAAATAAGAATAAGATCAAAGTGGCATAAAAGCTGCAAAATGAATAATTCAGATAATTAGTGTTTCCACAACAAAAATCAAATCTCTCTTGGATTATTAGTGTAATCTGATTTTTAACTTCTTTGGGATCTCTGAGGTTTACCTTTTACTTAGGTTTTCTTTATGGCGTGTGAACGAGAACTTCAGTAAAGATAATTGAACACTTAGATTTGAAAAGCTTCTTTGTTTTGCCTAAGCACTTCCAGAAACAAACAGATTTTTTAATTAAAAGGTCTGAAATATTTAAGAATGAAAGTTTAATTCAGGCAAGCAATCAGAAAAAGGATAACGAGGAAATATTGGGCTTAAATAACAAAAACAGCCTGTTTGATTCTAAGATTCTAAAAAAGGTCTTCTTAAGAATAAACGTGATATTTATTTATATATATATATATATATATATATATATATATATATATATATATATGTTTTTATATATTACTTTTATTTTTTTGGTATGAACTCACAACAGCATGAAAAATCACAAGAGGAAAAGATCCATTATCCGCTGCTTGACCCAAATGGGGTCACAAGTGCTGGTGTCCAACTCCAGCACACACAGGGCGAGGACGGGGACACACCCTGACAGTCGCCAGCCCATCGCAGGAGAAGCAGGACTGGGACTAACTGGTCATGGGCACCTCAGGGCAACCATCCCACTGGAAGGGGGTTTGAACCTCTGACCGCCAGACTCTCAACCACTAGACCACCGCCACTCCCACAAGGAAAAGATGAAATGATGAAAGATGAAATGCCTTTTGATAATGAATTCCTCGATTCTCCTGGAGATGTGATCAGTTAGAGAGTCTGTTTTGGCGCCATCAGTATTGTAGAGGTTTTTAACTCCGATTTTTTACAGTTTTTAACCGACCGTGAACAAATCCACAAATCTTCTTTCTTCCTGCTGCTCCCGTTTAGGGGTCGCCACAATGGAACAACTGTCTCCATTTCTTTAAGTCCTCTGCATCTTCCTGCTTCCAACCGACCACCTGCATGTCCTCTCTCACCACGTCCATAAACCTCCTTTGTCCTTCCTCTTCCTCGCTTCTGGCAGCTGCATCTTTAAAATCCCTCCTCTCAATATAATCCACGTCTCTCCTCTGTCCATGTCCAAACCGAAAAATTGCTTCTCTAACTTTGTCTCCAAAACTTCCAATCTGGAGTTGTCCCTCTAATATACTCATTTCTAATCCTGCCCATCCTCGTCACACCCAATGAACATCTCAGCATCTTTAACTCTGTCTGACTGAAGTGAATAAATCCACAAATATTTAGGAAAATTAAGAGACTAACACTTGTGGATTACTCAATGTTACCAGTGATGGCGGTCACTTTGATAGGTGCCAAGAAATAGAAACATTAGAATTTTTTTTTAAAGCTGCGTAATCAAATCAAATTGTGTCCTGCAGTTTTTAAATCAACAGACATTATATACAGGACTCTTTAAACATTGAGATGCAGCTCAATGTGCTTTTTCCTGGTTGATGTTCTAAGACTATTAAAAAATGGATTTAAACGGGTGAGTAAGGTGCAATGGGGAATGAATGTATTGAGTGATTAAATGATCATTTTTGATGCATCGTAAGAATGTATAAACAGGAAGTGCATTATTTTTATCCATAAAAGGTAAAGGCATGTGTATGTAGAAATTTTATTCTACTCTAGATTGACTGAAACAATGCTGTTGTGGCATCATGGAGCTTCCAGATCTGTGTAAACTGTTTGTGTGAGAGTTGTTCGTGGTAGTGTGTGTGTGTGTGTGTGTGTGTGTGAGTTCAGGCAGTGTTTAAATATACACAATCACAAACTACCGGGTAAAATGTTAAAAGGAACATCTGAGTGACACTTGACAAGCTTGTCAGGTAAGAGATAAACATCTCACCAAGACTAGAACTCAGGGATCACTGATTCAGAGTCCAGAGTACAACTATTAACTATGGAAACCACATGGAACCGCAAGTTCTCTCATGCTGGGGTAGCAACAAAACTCAAAACCAGTCTCCGCTTTTTCACTCTGAATAAGCAACGCAAGGTGGAATTTGCTAGTGGTCCACTGGCTCTTTTCCCTTCAATGGGATAAGAGGTGGGTGAGGCCACCTGGGGGAAAATCCTAACAGTTTGACCACACGGGACATACTCAAGACGCTGCCTGCGAGCACGACCACATCAAAATTTAGCTCGGTCAAACGGCTAACTAGTGGTCCTGGTCTGCAAGGTCACATGATTTGGGGCTGATTTGATAACGTGGTCAGACTACACCTCAGTACATTGTGGTGTATTCATGCATCACATGGATTCTAAAGCCTGAATTTGTTGCTTTTACATAGCGTTTGTTTATATGTATATATTTACTGTGGTCAATTATGCTATCAAACTAGGTAACTTGGAGGAGTAAACTATTTCATCACCAGTCGCTACACTATAGAGCTTACTGTACAGTAAACTGACAGGTAGCTGAGAGTGAAACAGTTGAGAGATGTGTTGCTGAGAACCTGAACAGCTCTACAGCAGAGCTGACACTATAAAGTGCACTATGGTGAGTTTCACTTACAACTAGAGGATCAATGGCAGGAGAATGGTTGCTGAGAATATAGACAAATTTAACCAGTTGTTAATGACACTTCAGACCTTTCTTCTCCTTTGACTTTCTGTTACTGACATTTGAAATATGTTAATTTAGCCACTTCTAGTTATTAGCAAAGAGTCAGAGCAGAAATAATTCATGTTTTGTGTAAGACATCAATTACATTTGATCAATATTTTAGTTTAAATTTTGTCTTTCAAAACCAAGTCTTTCACTGGATCAAAAGTCTTACTGGCCAATGTGCAAGACCCTACAAACATTCTGTGAGAGATATTCATTGAGCACAAGCAAAGAACATTTTTCAAAAAAAGGAAAACAGCAAGTTACACTTACAGCTGAGGGTTCGTCTGGGATTTGAACCGGGGCCCTCTCGCACCCAAAGCAAGAATCATACCCCTAGACCAACAAGCCACTTGAGCAGCTACAATCAACCTGGATCAGAATGTTGACACACTACTTTATTTATCAACACACAGAAGACGCTGTCTGGCAATTCGTTCCCTTATTTAAACAGCAAAAGAGAGGCTCGTCCATGATCTCTCGCACCCAAATCGAGAATCATACCCCTCGACCTACGAGCCAAGCTATAAGTGAGTATCCGACGACAGGCAGCTTGGCCAGTATTTTGGCGCCCATCAGAAAAATTGGGAAATTTGTTTGACTGAACCGCATGCTTTATAGTCAAAGCTGCTGGATGCTGGGATCAATATAATGAAAAGAGCTGAAAATCTAATTAAGATTTTTCACCAGACTTCATACAGACAAAGTCTCTTGGCACAATAGGTTAGCGCGTTCAGCTGTTAACTGAAAAGTTGGTGGTTTGAGCCCACCCAGGGATGGTGCTGTCTTTTCATAAACACACCAACCATCCTTGTAAATTTGGTTTACACTCTTAATCTCGGGGAGGAGCATAAGCAGAATGCCCAACGCTGGGCTTGAATCCACTACCCTGAGATTAAAGGTCTGATACCACAAGTGGCTAGCCAGGCAGCCCCACAGCTCTCTGCTAACACCCGACAGAAGTCTGTACCAAATCAGTCACTGAGCAAACACTGGGGTCTGACCTTATTTCTCAAGAAGTCATGGCAAATGCAGACCTCCTGGCACACAAGCTAATGGTGCTTGGCAACATGACCTTCACCTGAAGACTGTGCTAATTCGACTTCCCTTCCTCCTCACGTCAGAGCTGAAAATGGGAGGGTTATGAGTTTTTTCACCCATGAGAAAAATGCTTTGCTGAGGGTCCATGGTGTAATGGTTAGCACTCTGGAATCCAGTGATTCAAATCTCATTGGGACCTTTAGCTCTCATCTGACAATCGTGTCACTCCTACATAATTTCTCTTACTCCTAATATAAATGAGTAGTGTGATTTTATAAATGTCAGTAAGGACAGTAGAATTGAAGAGGAAGAAAGAACCCAAACAGTGGAGGAATGTCTGGAGTTTTCTAGAGAGAGTTGTTGTCTTAGAATCAGCCTTAGCCCAAATAGTCTCAGTCATTTCTAACAGATGAAAATCCACTAGCAGTAAGAGTGAGTTCATCAGAAGTGATGATGAACACATCTTATGCTTGTTGAGGAACAGAGACTCAACCGAATACACAATCATACCTATTAATAATGATGACGGTTTTCATTCAGAATTAGTTTTGTAGGTCAGGGTTTATTCATTATAGACTGTGTTTTTCAGTTCATTACGGACATTCAGCAACAAGCTGTTGACACCGTTCCAGTTTCAATTAATGATAATGACTGTGTTTGATGGAGAAGGGGGACGCCTGCAGTGAACTGTCAGCACTGTTTCCAATTTGACACTGTAAACTTTTGCACTCAGATTTACTTCACATCCTAGAAAGCTCTAGTGTGAGTCAAGTCAAGTCAAGTAGGATTTATTGTCATTTCAGCCATATACACAGTACACAGTGAAACGAAATAACGCTCTCCAGGACCCTGGTGCTACACAAGACAAGACACAACACAAGACACAAGACAACATAAGACACAACATGGGGCAACAAGTGCGGACAAGACAGACAAGACAGACAACAACAGACGGCACGACAGACAGTACATCTATCCGTGGAAGGCAGTGTTAGGAATGCAAGTCTAGGTACATTATGGTGTAGCAGTGTGGTGGAGCGGTAGCGCTGTATTTAGTGCAGAGTGCAATGTCGAGATAAATAAAGACAACAAGGGTGTCGAAAAGTGGAGGAAGTGGTGGGTGAAGTGGTGCGCTTAAGAGTTCAAGCTATTGCGGGTTTTAAGAGTCCATGATATTGGTGGTTCGAGTTCAACAGTCTGATGTACAGGGGGTCCATTTCCCCATCCTGGAAGTGATAATTGGTTGTTGCAGAACCTTTTCCCGGATGGCAGGAGGGAGAAGAGAGTGTGAAGGGTGAGATTCACAATGCTGGTTGCTTTATGATGCAGCGAGTATGAAACGTCCCAGCAGAGTAGCAGAGGACTCACATCCAGCTGTTCTCACTACCCGTTGTAGGACTTGCGTCTAAGACGTTGCACCCTGGGCACTCAGGCAAATGCAGCCGCTCAGGATGCTCTCGACATGGTTCCTCTGTAGAAGATGGTGAGTGATGGAAGGTGGGAGATGGGCTTCTTTTCAGTCCATGAGGAAGTAGAGGCGCTGTTGGCTTTCTTTGTGATGGAGCTGGTGTTGAGTGGGACCACGGAGGGTTGTCGGTGATGTGAACACCAAGAAACTTGTGCTCTGGACCAACCCACAGGTGAGGTGTTGATGATAAGTGAGTGTGGTCCCGACGTGATCTTCCTGAGGTCAACAACCATCTCTTTAGTCTTGTCGACGCTCAGAGACAGGTTGTTGGTTCTGCACCAGTCCGCTTTCAGTTCTTGTATCTCTCTCAGAAGCTCACCGCACCACATCTGACCCACCACGTGTTGTATAATCAGCAAATTTGATGATGTGTGGTTCAGCTGTGCTTGGCCGTACAGTCGTAACAACAGTGTGAACAGCAGTGGGCTGGAGCACACAGCCCCGGGGCCTCCTGTGCTCAGTGCATTTATGTTGAGGTGCTGCTACTGATCCTGACTGACTGGGGCCCCCAGTCAGGGAAGTCCAGGATCCAGTTACAGGAGTGTGTTCAGCTCAGCAGCCTCAGCTTCACTGAAAGCTGAGGGATGATGGTGTTGAATGCTGAACTGTAGTCAATGAACAGCATTTGACATAACTGTCCTTTCTGTCAAGGTGAGAAAGGGCCAGATGGAGGGTGGTGGAGATTGCATCAGTCCGTTGAACGGCTGGGACGCATACGCAACTGCAGGGGGTCTAGTGAGGAGGGATCTAGGATTCTGATGTGCCTCATGACCAGCTCAAGCACCTATGATGATGGGTGTGAGTGCGACGGGACGAGCAGGTCGCGGAGGCAGGAGATGGATGGTTTCTGTGAACCAATTATACGGTGGTTTCCAGCGCACCTTTGGAACAACAGTGGTGCTCAGAGAGGTGTTGAAGATGTCAGAGAACAACTCAGCCGTTCTGCACATCCTCTGGAGCAATACCTACCTTGAATATTGTCTGGACCGCAGCTCGGGTTGACTCTGAGAAGAGATCTTCACCTCGGCCGTGGTCGACGAGAATCCGGTCACTGAGGAGGGGTGGTCTTCCTCATTCTCGTGTCGTTCGCTGCATCAAACCGTGCATAGAAGTGGTTCAGCGCATCTGGGAGGGAGGGTCACAGGCAGGTGGAGATGTCCTGTAGTTGGTGAGGGCCTGGATGCCCTGCCACATGCGCCGTGTGTCACCAGTGTTCTTGAAGTGGCCATGGATTCTCTCTGCGTGAGCTCGTTTCGCCGCTCTGATGGCCCGAGACAGGTTTGCCCTCGCTTTTCTTAGGGCGGCCTCGTCCCCTGACTTGAAGGCCTTGTCCCGGGTTCTCAGGAGTCTGCGCAGCTCCGCGGTCATCCATGGCTTTTGGTTGGGTCGTATTATGATGAACTTGGAGACAGTAACATCCTCAATGCACTTGCTGATGTAGCCAGTCACTGAAGCTGTGTACTCCTCCAGGTTGATGGAGTCACCGTAGGTTGCAGCCTCCCTAAACATGTCCCAGTCTGTGCGTTCGAAGCAGTCCTGAAGAGCAGAGATGGCTCCTGTGGGCCAGGTCTTTACTTGCTTCAGGGTGGGCCTCACGCGCCTGACGATGGGTCTGTACGCTGGGATCAGCAGCACAGAGATGTGGTCTGAGTGTCCGAGGTGGGGGCGGGGCTCCGCTCTGTACGCGCCGGCCAGGTTTGTGTAAACACAGTCCAGCGTGTTTTCCCCCCTCGTCGCAAAGTTCACATGTTGATGGAATTTAGGGAGAACTGACCTGAGATTTGCATGGTTGAAATCTCCGGCAACAATAAATAATCCGTCTGGGTGATAGTTTTGGAGTCCGCTGATAATTCCATAAAGTTCAGCCAGCGCGCTGTTAGCATTAGCGCTGTTAGCACTAGCGCTGGGTGGGATGTATACCGCCGAAATAAACACTGTAGAGAACTCCCTGGGCAAATAAAACGGTCTGCACCTGACTGTTATCACCTCCAGCAGTGTTGAGCAGTGTACTGAGACCAGCACAGCGTTTGTACACCATTGTGTGTTTACGTAAACACACAGCCCCCCTCCGCGAGTCTTTCCGGACAGAGCGGAGTTTCTGTCCGCACGAAACGCGGAGAGTCCGGCGAGCTGGATGGCGGTGTCCGGAACGCTGTCGCTGAGCCATGTCTCCGTAAAAACAAAAACACAGCAGTCTCTATACTCACGCTGGGTGTTCAGCTGGAGTCGTATACAGTCCAGTTTATTATCCAGGGAGCGGACATTGGCGAGGAGGACGGACGGGATAGCCGGTCGGCTAGCGTTAGCCTTGAGCTGAGCCCGGACCCCAGCACGCTTGCCGCGTTTCTGTTTCCTCTCACACCGCTTCCGATATCCTCTCAGTCGGCCAGGTTCAGCAGGCGATCTCGGGGACTGAAGGCCTGGTCTTCTCAGCACGCCGAGCTCCCGTAGCGTTGTTCGGAGAGTCGCTGGAAGACTGAATCCTGGCTGATTCCTGAGCTCCAGCAGTGTTTGGCGGTTAAATTTAAGAGCATTCACAGATGTGACGCTCATGTGCAAGTCTTATGGTGAAAAGTAGTCGGATGAAAGACTTTTTACAGACTTTAGCACCAAAGTTTGGACCCCGGAGCGGCCGCTGCGTGTTACCGCGCCGCCATCTTGGGACAAAACCAGAGGATGGTTTTAATCCATTGCCCTCTGGGTTATGGGCCCAGCACGCTTCTGCTGTGCCACTCTGCTATTAAGCCACCCCAGATGGGATCTGAGCCCAAAATCCCTGGCTTAGGAGGCCAGTGCCTTATCCATTAGGCCACTAGAGCTGGAGAAAGATCATAGCAATGTCCTATAACTGGTTTTATCTCATTAACATCTATGGGTTGCCTGGAGGTACCCTGGAGCAAGGTGCTGTCCCCGTCATGCTCTTCCCTGCAATCGGCTGGCAACCTGTCCAGGGTGTGTCCCCTGTCCTGTGTGAGCTGGGTTGGACTCCAGCACTCCCCCGCGACCTGACTTGGGACAAGCGGCGGAAAAATGAATGGGATTTGAACCCAAGCCTCCATCGGGACTGGAGCCTAAATCCAGCACCTTGGGAAAGATGATCAACACTCATCAGCCTTTATTTTTGTCTTCATGATTCTCAAAATTTTGCTGCCCCATCGACCAACAACACGGACAACAGCTGTGAGGTACTGAACATCGCTTTGTGTGTCTTTCAGAAGTGAATTTAGACTCGTTCCTTATTTCATACTTTACTATAATCATACTTTCTTATGTGAGACATCATTGTACTGGACAATGAACTGACCTCCAGGCAGCTGTGGGACGGACCCCTGGTCCCATTCAATAGCTTGATTTTCATCTAGAACCTACAATGTTCTGATGTGTAGTCAGACCTGTTATCCACAACTGGCCAACCAACCCAACGGCAGGCCCAAATTTTACAGGCTGCCAATCTCTTTCACAACTCATGTCACTCAGCTGTTCATACTTCTACTCAACAGTGCAATATAACTTTCAAGTTGTCACTTAGTTAATGAAAAGGCCAGAAAACCAAAGTCAAATCATTTACACATGCTGGATTAAATAATGTTTGTGATCAGTTTCCAAGTAGGGACCTTTCACAGGTGAGAAAACGTGATTATCACGACTGGAAATCCATTTGAGATTCTCCTTCCTGACCGTTGTTGACTGAAGCTGCTAGTAGATTCATGAAAAAGCAACAAAAACCACTGTTAAATCCTTTATATATGCTGGATTAAATAATGTTTCTGCTCAGGTTCCAAGTGGGGACATAGATAACAGAAAAGGCAAGAAAACCCACTGTCAGATTCATGAGAAAATGTGATTATCACGACTGAAACTCAGTTTGAGATTCTCCTGTTGAACGTTGTTGACTGAAGCTGCTAGTAGATTACAGAAAAGGCACAAAAAAGCACTTTCAAATCCTTCCAACTAGGGACCTTTAGCAGGTGAGAAAACGTGATTATCATTTCTGAAACTCTCTTGACTCTGTTGACTGAAGCACCTAGTAGATTAATAAAAAGGCCAAAGAACCACTGTCAAATCTTTTATACTTTCCGGATTAATTAAATAAATAAATAAATAAATAAATAAATAGCTTCTGCCTGGTTTCGAACCAGGGACCATTCACGTAGGAAGCAGATGTGATAACCAATACACTACAGAAACACCTGCCAAAGAGGTTCTGTTTGGAACTGTTGATGGTGTAAAGTGCCATCTAAAACCATTTTAACTATTGCACATCATCTCTGGGACTAAGGACATTTGATTGTTTATACTTCTACTCAACAGTAAATTATAATGCTCAAGTTGCTAGTTGGTCAAATTCAATACAAGGGTGCAATTGTCAAAACCTTTTCACATGCAGGATTCAATCAAGTTTCCAGCCTGTTTCAAACTGGGGATCTGTTGTATGTAATGCATACGTGATCATTTCAACAGTGAACTAGGTTCATGAAAATGCCAGAGAACCACTGTCGAATCCTACATACATGCTGGCTTTAACAATATTTCTGCCCAGTTTCTAATTAGGGACCTTTCACAGGTGAACAGATGTGATTATCACTAAGCTACTGAAACTCCATTAAAGATACAACTATTGACCATCGCTGATGGTGGAAACAGTCATTTATCAGCCTTTTAACTGTTGCTATTTATCCCCTGTGGGTTTTAGGACGTTCAGATTGTCTACTGAGCACATAGTTTCAACACTGAACCTGCAACTTGTTAAAAAAAACACAACCTAGAGAATCACTGTGAAATCCTTTGCATGCTGGATTAAATGATGCTTCTGCCCGTTTTCGGACCAGGGACTTTTTGCGTGTTAGGCAAACGTGAGCACCACTACACTACAGAAACTCCTCACAACAGGGCTCTGTTGAGAATTGTTGATGGTATCAACTCTGGTTTAAAAGTGCCTCAACTATTGCACATCAAACTCTGTGGGATTTAAGATACTCAGCTGTTCATACTTCTACTCAACAGTTCAATATAACTCTATAAGTTGTCACTGAGTTAATGAAAAGGCCAGAAAACCAAAGTCAAATCATTTACACATGCTGGATTAAATAATGTTTATTATTATAACATTATAATAATGTTTATTTTATCATTGTTTTTGCTCAATTTCCAAGCAGGGACCTTTCGCAGGTGCGCACATGGCAGACTTCAGGATTCTTTAATCTGATCAAAACAATCATCTGAAGACACGGTGAACAGGCGATACTGGGTTGGGCTGGCAAACCTAAAATGCCTGGCAGAGCAAGTGTGGGCGATCGGGTGTGAGTAGTGAGGGGGATATAGATGCTCCGGCTCAGAATTTCAGGAACTGGGACCAGGACCGTGGCCATGGCCGCTTATCAACACAAACATCAGTTCCATCTTCTCAAACAAACATCTCCTCCCCATCTTTCAAAGTAAACCCCCGTACATTTTTGGTGTTGTAAGATTCTGTTTTACTACTGATAAAAGTTGAACAACAGAGTTTATTACACACATCTGTTACATTACAAACAATCCTGAGAAAAACAGGTCAATTACTGAGTTCCTGTCCATCACAAAACTGTTTAGTAAATAGAGAACAGATTAATTTAAACATTTGTAATTACAATTTTTGTAGAATTTTTAATTTTAATTAGTTTTTCAGAAGGAAAACATCTGAAGTGTTTAATGTTGTAAATGTTTCCTCAAGTTTATTTCACAAAACCTTTATGAACACATTGATTAAAGCCTGAAACACAGTCGTACTGGAGTGTAATGTTAAACATAAAATATAAAGTGTGGTTCAATTCAATTCAATTCAATTTATTCTTGTATAGCGCCTTTCACAACAGAGTTGCCCCAAGGCGCTTTACATAGTTGCAAGACATAGGTTATAGCATGGTCTAAAAACTGAAGGCTAGAAGCGAAAAATGGACGATTACGGTGGAGAGGAACCAAAAACTCCACTGTGTTTGAGAAAAAAGCCTCTGAGGGTCCAAGGTTGACTGGCTACCCAACCCCCTTGGGTATACTAGCAGTACAAAGAGTTAGTTCGTGTTTAACCCCAGGATCAGCACAGAGTCTTAAGCTGCTTCCCAGGCTCAGCTAATTGAGCGCAGCCCCACGTACCGGTGAGCCACCAGGATCCTTTGACGAGGATCACATCA
Organism: Hepsetus odoe; assembly: GCA_017165825.1. NCBI lineage: Eukaryota > Metazoa > Chordata > Actinopteri > Characiformes > Hepsetidae > Hepsetus > Hepsetus odoe. The sequence continues at coordinate 26,698 of JABMDN010000592.1, read as the reverse complement.
GATGCACCGCACAGACCAGTTGGGAGTTCAGTACTGGACTCAGGCGATGACCACAGCGGGCCCCCTGGACATGTGGAGAAAGAAATGAAATGGGGAGGGTCAGTAATTGGGTTGGGTTCACATTCCAACCATTAAATTATACATAAAGTTTGAGATATGATGGAACAGAATTTATTAAAACAGTCTTCAGACTTGCTTTATAGTGGCAGTGGTGGCCTAGCAATTAGGGCATTGGCAGCATGATTGGTGGTTTGGAGTTTCGAACCCCTTTCCAGTGGGTTTCCCTGAGGTACCCTTAAGCAAGGTGAGACGATGCATGCTTTAACGTAAGGAAAGCGTTGAGCTGGTCAGTTGTGAGAAAGATGAAAGCAATGGATTGAAAAAGTGGACTCGGTTGTGCTAGCAGGATTTTTCAGCAGGTTTTATGATCTCTTTCTCTGGTTGTCTAATGTCAAATGAGCTATTGAATGGAACTAAGCAATCATTTTGACCGCCAACAATCCAGGCTCTTAGTGATGCTCTTTGGGTATTCCAGTCAGACAGACAGGATTGTTGGTTTCGATGGAATCCTCCAGACTTCAAGTTATTCTGTTTGATCTGTTTCTCACATTTCAGCTTTCAGAGTTGCGTTGGTCTGTTAATGTGCAGCAAGGAACTTCAGCTTTATTGTACGAGTGACCTGGATAAAGATGTTCATGGGTTAATACTCTGGAGCCTGGAGCATTTATCTTTGGAAAGCATAGTTTTCTGCTCGAAACATGGCTGGATCTGCATGCTTTCATCTAAGGAAAGAGGTGACCTGGTCAGTTCTAAGAAGGATGTAAGCAATGGATTGAAAAAATAGAACTGCTTGTGCTAGTGGGATCTGCAGAGGTTGCCTTCAAATCTCCATTTGTTTGCTACATTCAGCAACTCTTTCCATGGTGGTCTAGTGGCTAGGATTCGGTGCTCTCAGCGCTGTGGCCGGGGTTCGCTTCCCAGTCAGGGAAGCTCTTTGTTTCTTGGCGTCAAAAACATTCCGTCAGTCGCAGAGTGAGCCACATGGCGTCCAACAGAAAGAAAAGCTTCCTTCAAGCAGGATTTGAACCAGTGATCTAAGGATGGCTGTTTTAACACCTACTGTCCTCTGCTCTACCACCTGAAGGAAAGGAAGCATGCAAGTTACTTGGTCACCAACATTCACAGCGGAAGCCGTTGGCCATTCCTGTAAACAGCTTGCTGAGCAGAAAGGAAGATTGGTTTCAATCGAATTCACCAGACTTCAAGTCGTCCTCTTTCATGTCTTGCTCACCACTCACCTTTCACAGTTGCGTGCCACAGGAGGCATGGGTTTGAATCCCACCACTGCCAGTATGCATATTGAGATCAACTCTTCAAATGTTGCGCAACAAAGTCGAGTGTTTCTCCTGCTCTGCCAGATGACCAGCGTCATCACTACGGGAGAAGAAGAAAGTTTGGCTCTTTCTTTGTTTGTTCTTTTTTCAGGATTTGCATCACTATGACACAGACTGGTAGATTCTTTAATGTTGGTTTAAACTCAGCTTTGATTAATTTCCAAGCTTGATTTCATGTCCCCTGTCAACCTTTCAGTTTTATGATTACAAGATAACCGTGAAAGGAAACAGGCAAAAGCTGTGTTTTCAGGGTAGGGTGGCTGAGCGGTCTAAGGTGCTGGCTTAAGGCTCCAGTCTCTTTGGGGGTGTGGGTTTGAATCTCAACACATGTTCTTTAGCAACCCAGTAATTTGAACATTGACTTTGAAACATTAAGGTCTGTGTACATCAAGAATGGAAGTATTTGCAAAAATTACCTCGTGAGACGTTGAAGTAGAAATACATGTGCTCTCTACAGAACAAGCCCATTTTTCTCTTTGATGCGGTGGCGGTCTGGCGTTTCTGCACTTTGTAGTTTTCATGTAGCTTTTACACACGAAAGCACCTCACTCCCAAACTGGGCAGAAACGTGATGGAACTTTTAAAATGCTTTTGGCTTAAACAGATGGCAAGTGACCCATAAACTTTGCAAAACATCTGAAATATGAACAAGCTGTTGAAAGCACTGTCCTCGCAAAAGAATTACGCTCCAACCCTAAATCTCGCCGCTTTGCAAGACAGTTCCTATAATGCTGACATGTCCTTTGTATGGTTTAGTCAGGAACAACCACCGTGTGGCTCGGCAGTGGCTGGCACAGCTAGCTGGTTGGCTCAGTTGGTTAGTGCATGGTGCTAATAATTACAAGGTCATGGGTTCGATCCCTGTACAGGCCAACGGTGTAGTGAAAGATAAGTCATGGTGTCCACAGAAAGTCGCTTTTGCTACCTCTATAGAAGCATGCTCAAATGGAAGGGAAGAAAATGCTTAAATTAGAAAAAACACTGCTCACATAGAAGCCTTGCTGTGCGATGTAGCTTAGAGGAGCGCTGCGTCAAACCTATGCTTCTTGTGGAGAATGCAGGCATCGATCCCACTTTCTCTTGCATGCAAAGGGAGCGCTCTACTGCTTGAGTTAACCCCCCTTCTGGTAGGTGGTCTTCAAAGACATGACCAGACCTAACAACCCCGTGATCGCAACCTATGCTATGCCCGGCATGCAAGAACAGTCGTACTAGCTATGCACATCAATCAGTCTGTCAGGTGCAAGCAAACTCCCTGGATGATAACCCAAATAGCTCATCTGTGTTGGTCCTCTTTAAACTGAAGACCTAAAGGTCCATGTTTTCTCCTGCTGTTCCTAAAGTAAGTTGCTTGATCCCGTTGTCATGTGTGGACCTGTATCTTGCTGATGGGTTGCTTTGTTTGGGATCACTGACTTTGTTAGCTTACGCTAACATGTGTGGTTTAGGATCATGGTGGAAGAGGTGCCGTGGTGTAATAGTTAGCTTTCTGGTTTTGAGTCCAGCAGTCAGATCCTGAAATGACCAGTTAATGTGCTGCTTTTGCAGACTGGTGATCGGGGCAAATGCATTTTTGACACACATTTTCAAGGCCTAACACCTTTCTGGCAATAAAATGACCAAAGTCTATTGGTGGAACTTGTCAGACATGACTTGCAAGTCTTAGTGAATACTGATGGAAAAAAGGAAGGAAGTTTTCTTTGATGTACTTTGTGGATAAATCTTTTTCTGATTTGTTTTCAAGCTTGTATGGAGAAAGGTGTCCAAGAAAGACAGAATACATGAGTGTGAATGAAAGGGAGGAAAGTGGAGTGGTTAGGATGCAGGGTGTGGAGGTAACAAAGGTAGAGCAGTTTAAATATTTAGGATCAACAGTTCAGTGTAACGGCGAGTGTGGAGGAGAGGTGAAGAAGAGCATGCAGGCAGATTTGAATGGATGGAGAAGAGTGGCTGGAGGAGCTGTTGATGATGGAGCTGTCTTGAAAGAGGAGAAGAGGAAGACCAAATAGGAGTTTTATGGACGTGGTGAGAGAGGACATGCAGATGGTCGTTTTGAAGCAGGAAGATGCAGAGGACCGGAAGAAATGGAGACAGTTGATCTGCTGTGGCGACCCCTAAACGGGAGCAGCTGAAAGAAAAAGAAGAAGAAGAGGAGTCAAGCCAACAGAAGTCAATATCTTCACCATCTTACCCCAAACATTGAAGCTTAAGTGCCAAATGTTTATTTATTTATTTGTTTGTTTAGTTAGTTAATTAATTAGAAGAAATTAACATTTTGAAAAGTAAGAGTTTAGGTGATGTCAATAAAAATAAAAGTCTTTGAGGGAACAATATTTAGAGGCATGGTTTACTGTTTTCTACATAAGATTCATAATGTCACTTACATATGTGTCTCTTATTTTACTGGATTTTATTGTAAATTAACTGGAATGAAACATTTTCCACTATAAAAAAGGCTTTTAACTGGATTTCAGGATTACTTTTAGTTTTTTTATTTAAAATGTTATTTTCAAAACTGTGATGCAATGTGTAACAAGGCTACGGTGCGGGCAAGCTGGATTTTCATCTAGAACCTACAATGTTCTGATGTGTAGTCACACACGTTATCCATTGGCCCAAATCATGTGCCCTTGCAAGGGCCAGTGGATCACTAGTAAATTTGCATATTCCTCTGTAAATCTGGCCGCTGTGCCCATGTTAGGATTTTCCCCAGGTGGCCTGGCCCACCTCTAATCCGTTCTGCATTAGCCAGTGGACCACTAGCAAATTTGCTTATTCCAGAGTGAATGTGGGAGCTGTGTCCATGCTTGCCATTTGACAGAGCTAAATGTTTTTACACGTAGCCATGGATACCAACCATAAGGCAACTGGCCAAGCATAAGTTCAAACTGCACCAACAAGCTCACAAAAGCTACCGTAGCCATGAACCTTCGGACGTGCATGGACCGCAACGTGCTTCTTTTCATAGATACACCAACTTGATAGCTGCAGGGACGTTTTGCAGGGTCAAGCCTTGCATCAAGTACACCGCTTGCCTAGCTCTTACGCCTCTGCAATGGCCTATGGAGGATCCTCCAATCTCTTTCACAGCTCATGTCGGCGTAATCATGGAAGCCCTTACAAGAACAGAGATAGAAGCGACAGCACTAGATGGAGTAAAGTCCATGTCTCATGGCTGAAGGCCATCTCTGTATTTGACTCTTGCTCAAAAAGGGATATTTCCCATACCGGGAGGTGAACCCAGACCACCTGGGTGAAAACCAGGAATCCTGACCACTAGACCATATGGGACTAACAGTCAGCTTGTTTCATTTATTTTGAATGTGTAACGACCCCACAGGGCCTTTCAGAACCAGATGAGGTCATACGCTCCAAATTATCAAAAGACAACTGGCCCAACTTAAGTTGAAGTGTTGGCGCATTTGGCTGTTAACCAAAAGGTTGGTGGTTCGAGCCCACCAAGGGATGGTGCTGTGTTTCTTTTCATAAATACACCAACCATCCTTGTAAGTGTGGTTTGATGCCTTCCATTCATGGGGAGGAGCATAAGCAGAGCGCCCAACGTGGGGATCGTAAAGTGACTAGATATCTGGATTATCCACAACATTTGCTTACTGAACTTGTTGGCTGCTGTAAGGAATAATCCATCACAATATTGTATTGCCATGTTAATCTACAGAGAACTACACCAGTTGATCTCAGCCCTGATCATTATTTAATACATCTTGTGCATTTATCACTTAAGGTTAACCATACCATTTGAAAATGAGGCACCAGAAAACAATGTCCTGATTCAAGATTTCTAGAAAAGTGCAGATCAGAACAAAGGTGCTCATCACACATTCTGGTGTAGATCTGAGCGTGATTGCTTTGTTCTAGGCTGACAGAAATGAACCAAGAGGTCAAACTCATTTCTGTGAAAATGGACTAAAGGCTGAAAGTGTGAAAGCACTCTTTGCTCTTTAATGCAGAACTTTGTGTGAATGAACACAGTTAGCCAAGTGTGCACTTGGATGTTAGTGTTAATTGACAGAAAGAAGTAGAACAGAGACCATCAAGGCAGAGGTCTGTCTGAGATAGAAATTTTAGTTCTGCTTCTTCTGGTGCAAACAGCCCATCACACTACCAGATAAATACTCCTGCTACTAAATGTACCTTAATGTACAATTCATAGACAACATTTGGAGCCAACATGCATGCTAAAATACGTTCTCAATTTTTGCATTTAGCCCAATAAATATCATCTCCTTAAAATCATCTCCTGCTGTATTACTTGGTAACCTCCACCAGAAGGCACCTTCCCTCACAACCACAAAATAGTTATCAGTCATTGATCATCCAAACATGAAGTATAATTTATGCAAACAGTTTATTTCAATGAGATTAAATTTGTTCATATAATATAAAAGCAAGGCTTAATAAAGTTGTGTGATAAGTGGAAGGAAATCCAATAGATCCTCTGCTATTGGTTTTAGAAATTTCCAGGCATGTCACAGTTAAACCCGGAAGAACGAAGAACACACAGTTAGTCAGTACTGAAAATGAAAACCATTTCTAAGATTATAAACCCACAGTCCATGTTGAAATCCACCTAATTGTATGTTTGGAAATGTCTGTACACCACTGTCCTTCTGCACCTCCTCCAGCAGTAACATCACTACTCAAGGGTATGTAGCTGGGCCTTAGTTTAAACACATTACATGTGGAAAGTATTCAGTGCTCCATTTTTTCCACATATTGCTGTGTTTCAGCCCTATTCGATACAATCCTGTTGTTCATTGCTTGGTTTGTGCTTCGACATGCACTTTCAACTATGGGACCTTATATAGAAAGGTGTGTGCCTTTCCAAATCATGTCCATTAAACTGAATTTAACACACGTGGACTCCAGTCAAGTTGTAGAAACTTCTGTAAGAATATCAATGGATGCATGAAGCAACTGAGCTTTTTTTTGAGTGTCATGGCTGTGAACACTTATGTACATATGTACTTATGTTTTTATTTTTCATACATTTCTAAAACTTTTAACAAACCTATTTCACTTTGTCATTATGGGATATTGTGTGAAGAAATTTGAGGTAAAAATTGATGAAACTCATTTTGGAATAAGGCTAAAACATAGCAAAATGTGGAAAAAGTGGAGCAATGTGAATACTTTTTGGATGCACTGTACATTTATGGAAGCTGATTCTGGTTCTGAAGATCATTAGCATGCGATGTGTCATGCATTAGGGTTGAACAAAGTGTGGGAGTGATGTAGGACATTTTCCAACAAGGAGGACCACCTGACAGCACGTGTCTAAAACAGACCATTAACCCTATCTCCTGTCATGTTTCCAAGCCGAGGGTCACTGCACCCAGGATAGTTTGAGCTCCGCACCTCCTCAAGCAGTGTCCCATCTGAACCTCCTTCACTGTGACCCCAGGAACTTTTACACCTCTTCCATACCCCATCTTCTGTGCAGTGTTCTCCTGCACTGCCTCCAGCAGCAACAGCAATGGCTTTCTGTACCTGCTCCAGCAGTAACCCAACTGTGCTTCTGCACCTGCATTATCTTTATAAGCCCCAATGAGTCAGAGCAGATCCCTGCGATGGGCTGGCGACCTGTCTAGGGTGCGTCCCCCGTCCTCGCCCTGTGTGCGCTGGGTTGGACGCCAGCACTCCCCCGCGACCCCGTTTGGGACGAGCGGCAGATAATGGCTGGATGGATGGAGTCAGAGCAGAGTGTCGGTCATTCATATGGGTTAGCGTCTTAGTTCGTTATGTTTGGTTATGTTAAATATGGTTAATAAAGTTCAGTGCAAGACCTCCGGCTACGCGCTTATGTCTTACCCACAACACCCCAGCGATACACCTGAAGATATCACAGAAGAAGAAGAAATACTACATCAGAGCATGAATGAGATCAGCTCCTAAATACACAAAAACAAAACGCATTGAAACCTTGAAAAACCTATTAATAAAAGTGGAATGAATAAAATTGGGTTTCAAAGTTAGGTTATTATTACAAACGTAACATTATCCACTCAGGGCAAGGGGTTAAGAAAATGAATGAATGAATTTTTATGTATAATTTTTCTGAAGGCTTTATATTTTTATTTTTATATTCACATATTTGTATATATTTTCTGCACAATAGGAAGCTTTTTTATTTAAGCATTACACCAGTGATCATTGTTTAGGATGTTCATCCTGCTGTTTCCTTCATTCTTCTCATGAGCAAAGCCATGTCTCCTGGCCAGCAGTGTCCACTGAAACTGACCACTATTGAAGGTCTAGAGCATCATCGATAGGTTTGTTGTATTCACAGTGGATGCTGTGTTTAAAAACTCCATTCATTCTAGTGCCTCAGTCTGATAACAGTTCTAGTCTGGTATCTGATCATCCACAAACTGATCTCCTGATTCAAAATTCAAGATTCTTTATATGTCACACAAACAGTTATACAAGTACAACCGGCAGTGAAATGCATCCCTTAGTCACTCTTAGGACTGCACAAAGACATGGAAGTAGAAGTTGTTTTAAGAAAAAAGCTTTAACAGAAATAAAATAACAAAATAAGAGAATAAGAGAATAAGAAAACAAACTAAATGTAATGACAGAGTGAAACATAAGGTGCATGGAGTGTTTGGAGGGGAGCATGGGTAATGAAGGGAATGTACTGTTTATTAAATATCTCTGGAATTGAATGTGCTGTTTATGGTCCTTTATAAAGACCCAGCAAGAGTCACTGAGAGTTGTGCTTAACCAGATTATAGTGATTTAAGAGCCTTGTGGTACAAGGGGAAAAAGTCTCTCTATTTGCTCTTTGAGTTTCTCTCTCCTGGTCTTCAGACTGTCTGCAGGGTGTGAGCCATCCTTTATGATTCTGGTGGCTCTGAACCTGCAGTATTTTGGTGGTCTTGCAGGGTGAGCAAAGCAGATCTGGTACAGTGCTCAGCTGCCCTGATCACTCTCTGCAGCGCTTCACGGTCATTATCAGTTCATTGAAACTGGAGCAATTGTCAACTGTTTTGTTGCTGATTGTCCATGATGAATTGCAAGAATGATAGATGTTCAATCCGATCTGCCAATCCAGAGGCACCGTCCCCGATGTCCATGCGATGTTGCAGAGGCGTGTCAGCCATGACAGTGATACAGCCTTTTAACCGTAGCATTTGTTTTACCTGAGCGGCAGCGATTCACAAAATAACTTATGCTCTCATTTAGATGTGTGTTTTGAAGATGTTTTCCAGCTGAATTTGCTTGTTTCAATAGAACACAAAATATTACTTTGTCTGGTAACTTACGAGAAGCTTGTCAACTGGTGCTGTGGCTTAGATGGTTATAGCGCCTGTTTAGTAAACAGGAGATTCTGGGTTCGAATCCCAGCAGTGCCTATTTTGGCTTTTCAAAAAATTCTCCAAGGGCCTGAAATTCCTCTCTGCAATTATGCCTAGTGCTTATTTACATTTACATTTACATTTACGGCATTTAGCAGACGCTCTTATCCAGAGCGACTTACAACAGTGCTTTATTTCCAAAATAGATCATCATCTTGGTAACCAGGACAGATCAGTAACTGCTGATTAGCCAGTACCACCTAAATAACAGACTAAGAGCCCTTGTAACAAGTATACACCATACATTTTTTATTTTTTTTTTTTAGAAAGGAGGCGCAGGGGTGGGAGAGTAGGAAAGAGAGTAGAGGTGGGAGAGTGTCACGGATCAGGTGTTTTGTGCACGATAGAGGGCGCTCTGTTCTGACTGAACACACCTGAGCTAATGAAGGCACAGGTGTGTTTCATTGGGGCTGACTATTTAAGCCCCGATGAGTCAGAACAGAGCGCGGCTCATTTGTTAGGCTCTGCCTACACTTTATGGTGGTTTTGTGTTTGGGTATCTGGTATCTTGGTTTAGGCTGCAGTTCCTTGATTTTAGTTAAGAACTGCAGTCCTTTGTTTTGTTTTTGTAAATATAGTTAATAAAGGTTTTTGATCCGAACTCCTGGCTCAGCGTTGGCGTCCTCCCTGCACCCCGCCTCCGTTACAGAGAGTAGGAGAGAGAGTAGAGGTTTTTAGGAAAGAAAGAGTAAGGGTCGGAGAGTGGATGGTTTGGGAGGGATTAGTCCTTCAGAAATTCCGTGAAAAGGTGGGTCTTTAATCTACATTTGAAGACAGCGAGGGACTCAGCAGTTCTAACCATCAGGGGGAGTTCGTTCCACCACTGAGGGGCCAGAACTGAGAAGAGTCTTGATGCTTGTCTTCCTCTGTTTTTCAACGGTGGGGGTTCAAGACGAGCAGTGCTTGATGGTCTGAGGGGACGAGAAGAGACACGATGTTTGATTAGAGCCGACAGGTAAGATGGTGCAAGGCTGTGAGTAGCCTTGTAAGCGAGAGTTAGAGTTTTAAACCTGGTACGAGCAGCCACTGGGAGCCAGTGCAGATCCCGCAGCAGAGGAGTGGATGAAGAGAACTTGGGATGGTTGGAGACAAGTCTAGCGGCAGCATTTTGAATCAATTTTAGTGGTCTTGTTGCCTTCAGTGGAAGACCTGCCAGAAGAGAGTTGCAGTAGTCCAGTTTCGAGATGACCAGGCACTGGACCAGCAATTGGGTTGCCTGGGTGGTGAGGAAAGGACGGATTCTTCTAATGTTGTAAAGAAGGTGTTGGCAGGACCTCGAGAGATTAAAGACATGGGAGGATAAGGAGAGCTCATTGTCGAGGTTCCTAGCCGATCGAGATGGGACGAGAAGTGAACCGCCAAAGGAGATGTGAAGGTCCTGATGCGGAGTTTGATGGCCTTCGAAGTAGAGAAGCTCAGTCTTGTTAGGGTTGAGCTTGAGGTGGTGAGCTGTCATCCATGCAGAGATTGTTACAGTTAGACAGTTAGAGATTCGGGTAGAGACCTGTTGATCGTAGGAGGGAAAAGAGAGGATAAGTTGGGTGTTGTCTGCATAAGAATGGTAGGAGAAGCCATGAGAGAGTATGACCTTCCCCAGAGAGCCAGTATATAGAGAAAATAGAAGGGGACCGAAAGACAGATCCTTGGGGAACGCCAGTTGTCAAATTTCGTGGAGTGGACCGATGGCCCTGCCATGACACTTGGTACTGTCGATCCTGTAGGTATGAGGTGAACCACTGCCAGGCAGTGCCAGCAATCCCCAGGTTGGAGAGAGTGGTCAGGAGGATCTGGTGGTTCACTGTGTTAAAGGCCGCCGAGAGATCAAGGAGAATCAAGACTGAGGACAGGTTGTTAGATCTTGCAGCATGGAGTTTGTGAGTGACAGCCAGAAGAGCCGTTTCAGTTGAGTGCAATGTTTTAAATCCAGACTGGTAGGGATCCTGGAGACCGTTTTGAGCCAAGACGTTGAGTTGGTAATATACTGCTCGCTCCAAGACTTTGGAGAGAAAGGGGAGAAGGGATACCGGTCTGTAGTTGTTCAAATCCGTGCAATCCAGAGATGGTTTCTTCAGGATAGGAGTGACGATGGCTGACTTGAAGGCAGATGGAACGTGGCCGGTCTCTAGAGATCCATTGATAATTTGAGAGATGTATGGAAGAAGATCTGAAGCCATCTCTAGGAGTAGGGATGATGGAATCGGATCAAGGGGCGAGGTGGTGGGGTTTCTGGACTTCAAGAGTAGCAGTACCTCCTCCATGGAGAGCGGCGAGAGGGCAAGGAATTGGTGGTCGCAGGGTGCTTGGGGCTGGACAGGAGAGTTGACGGTTGAGTGGAAAGATCTTCTGATTGCCTCGGTTTTCTCGTCAAAAAATGAAACAAAGTCATCTGAGGAGAGAGTAGAGACAACGGGAGGACGAGGCGGTTTTAGAAGAGACGAGAAAGTGGCAAAATATGCTGCAACTTTAAGAAGAACAATGGTTGTGCTCTTTACAACCATTTCTTATACATTTGCATGTCCCTTTGTTCTTCTGAACTCTTACAGGGTCAAATCTTTGGAAAGAAATGCTTCTTTTGCAAATTATACCAACTTTCAAAGCAGTACTAATAAGTCAAGCAAGTACATAAAAAACAACAAGATCACAAAAAGAACATCTCAGATTAAACATTGCTGATGCTTGAGATTCCTTCAAATATAAAGTGCCCCAAATCTCCCAGTCAGAATTAGAAAAAGGATGAACCTGTGAGGGAAGCTCAGGCTTCTGGGTCCATTTCTTATGACGTATTCAGCAGCAATGGCTTTTAAAGGATAGGGCAACAATGTTGTGGAAACATTTAACTGAGTCGATTCGAGTTCTTTTAAAAGGAGTAGACTTTTATAAATAGTCCGTTGAAGCAAAGAAAGGTCTGGAACTTGTGGGAAATAATGTGCAACCTCAATGGAGTTAGACTAAGGAATGAAGCAATTCACAACTTGTGTGTTTGAATTTCACCCCAGTCAATGTTTAAAAGAATTCCTAACAGAAAATGTTGTGCAGTCCATTTGGGTTGTCAGCCATTAAGGTTTACGCGTGGGTGCCTCTCCGTTAAATGAGTGTAGCAATAGACTTGTTGCTTAAAGAATAAAGTAAGGGAAAGCTTTTAGGCTTGAGTCTCTATAGAGTCACTTTTTTAAACTAATTTCTAGCTGTAATTGGTGTGTTGTCACTTTTGCTGGTGAGCTTTGAAAACAATGGCATTTGTGTGGTTCTGTGGCACAGTGCATAAGAACACTGGCTTTGTAGCTTAAGGAATGAAGTGATTCTAATATTTTGGCTTTGAGTCTTACTAGAGTCAATTCTTGAAAAGAACTCCTTGTAGCAATTGTTGCACAGTCCTTTAAGTTGTCAGTTGTCATGAGCTTGGTTCATCTGGTGGCTCTGTGGCGCAATGGATAACGCATTGGACTTCTAGAGTAGAGGAATAAAGTAATTCAAAAGTTGTGGGCTCGAGTCCCAACAAACTCCAAACTAGCCTCTGTTTTCCTCCTCCAACATCTACTTGTTGAGCCAGCTGAAGGATTTGTCAAAAAGAAAGACAACAAGGTGTTTCAATAGAAACAAGGACTGCCGAAACCCAGGATTGAACCAGGGACCTTTAGATCTTCAGTCTAACGCTCTCCCAGCTGAGCTATTTCAGCCATGAGAAACAGCCTTCTGTCCATGCAACTGTGCTAAATGCGTATTTTGCTATATTGGCAGCATATGACCTCATCTGGTTCTGAAAGGCACTGTGGGGTCGTTACTCATTCAAAAGAAATGAAACAGCATCTATGGCGGTCCCATATGATTTAGCGGTCATGATTCCTGGTTTTCACCCAGGCGGCTTGGGTTCAGCTCTTGGTGTGGGAAGTATATACAGCCTTCAGCCATGAGACATGGACTTTGCTCTGTGTAGTGCCATTGCTTCTATCTCTGTTAATGTAAGGGCTTCCGTGATTATGCCGACATGAGCTGTGAAAGAGATTGGCAGCCCGTAAGATTTGGGCCTGTCGTGGATTTGGGTTAGTTGGCCAGTTGTGGATAACATGTCTGACTACACATCAGAACATTGTAGGTTCTAGATGAAAATCAAGCTATTGAATGGGATCAGGGGTCCGTCTCACAGCTGCCTGGAGGTCAGTTCATTGTCCAGTACAATGATGTCCTACATAAGAAAGTATGATTATTGTAAAGTATGAAATAAGGAACCTGAAGTCTGAATTCATTTTTGAAAGACACATAAAGCGATGTTCAGTACCTCACAGCTGTTGTTCGTGTTGTTGGTCGATGGGGCAGCAAACTGCTGTAAAGTAAAAGTTTAAAAGTTCCATCATGTTTCTGCCCAGTTTGGGAGTGAGGAGCTTTCGTGTGTTATGGTGGTTTTGTGTTTGGGTATCTGGTATCTTGGTTTAGGCTGCAGTTCCTTGATTTTAGTTAAGAACTGCAGTCCTTTGTTTTGTTTTTGTAAATATAGTTAATAAAGGTTTTTGATCCGAACTCCTGGCTCAGCACGTCCTCCCTGCACCCCGCTCCGCTAAGCAGAGAGTAGAGAGAGAGTAGAGGTTTTTGTGGTTGTTATAAGGTCGAGAGTGGATGGTTTGGGAGGACTAGTCCCTTCAGAAATTCCGTGAAAGGTGGGTCTTTAATTTACATTTGAAGACAGCTAGGGGACCTGCGCAGTTCTAACCATCAGGGGGAGTCTGCCCACCACTGAGGGGCCAGAACTGAGAAGAGTCTTGATGCTTGTCTTCTCTGTTTTTCAACGGTGGGGTTCAAGACGAGCAGTGCTTGATGGTCTGAGGGGACGAGAAGAGGACACGATGTTTGATTAGAGTCGACAGGTGGAAGATGGTGCAAGGCTGTGAGTAGCCTTGAAGCGAGAGTTAGAGTTTTAAACCTGGTACGAGCAGCCACTGGGAGCCAGTGCAGATCCCGCAGCAGAGGAGTGGATGAAGAGAACTTGGGATGGTTGGAGACAAGTCTAGCGGCAGCATTTTGAATCAATTTTAGTGGTCTTGTTGCCTTCAGTGGAAGACCTGCCAGAGAGAGTTGCAGAAGTCCAGTTTCAGATGACTAGCACTGACCAGCAATTGGGTTGCCTGGGTGGTGAGGAAAGGACGGATTCTTCTAATGTTGTAAAGAAGGTGTTGGCAGGACCTCGAGAGATTAAGGACATGGACGATAAGGAGAGCTCATTGTCGAGGTTCCTAGCCGATCGAGATGGGACGAGAAGTGAACCGCCAAAGGAGATGTGAAGGTCCTGATGCGGAGTTTGATGGCTCAAGTAGAGAAGCCTGGGCCTTGTTAGGTTGAGCTTGAGGTGGTGAGCTGTCATCCATGCAGAGATTGTTACATAGACAGTTAGAGATTCGGGTAGAGACCTGCTGGGATCGTAGGGAGGAAAAAGAGAGGATAAGTTGGGTGTTGTCTGCATAAGAATGGTAGGAGAAGCCATGAGAGAGTATGACTTCCCAGAGCCAGTATATAGAGAAAATAGAAGGGGACCGGAAGACAGATCCTGGGGAACGCCAGCTGTCACCCCGTGGAGGGGACCGGGATGGCCCTGCCATGACACTCCTGGTACTGCTCGATCCTGTAGGGTATGAGGTGAACCACTGCCAGGCAGTGCCAGCAATCCCCAGGTTGGAGAGAGTGGTCAGGAGGATCTGGTGGTTCACTGTGTTAAAGGCCGCCGAGAGATCAAGGAGAATCAAGACTGAGGACAGGTTGTTAGATCTTGCAGCATGGAGTTTGTAGGGAGGACAGCCAGAAGAGCTGCTTCAGTTGGAGTGCAATGTTTAAATCCAGACTGGTAGGGGATCCTGGAGACCACGGAGCCAAGACGTTGAGTTGGTAATATACTGCTCGCCTCCAAGACTTTTGGAGAGAAAGGTGAGAAGGGATACCGGGTCTGTAGCTGTTCAACCGCAATCCAGAGATGGTTTCTTCAGATAGAGTGACGATGGCTGACTTGAAGGCAGATGGAACGGGCCGGGTCTCTAGAGATCCATTGATAATTTGGAGAGATGTATGGAAGAAGATCTGAAGCCATCTCTGTGGGAGTAGGGATGATGGAATCGATCAAGGGCGCGAGGTGGTGGGGTTTCTGGACTTCAAGAGTAGCAGTACCTCCTCCATGGAGAGCGGCGAGAGGGCAAGGAATTGGTGGTCGCAGGGTGCTTGGGGCTGGACAGGAGAGTTGACGGTTGAGTGGAAAGATCTGATTGCCTCGGTTTTCTGCCAAAAATGAAACAGTCATCTGAGGAGAGAGTAGAGACAACGGGAGGACGAGGCGGTTTTAGAAGAGACGAGAAAGTGGCAAAATATGCTGCAACTTTAAGAAGAACAATGGTTGTGCTCTTTACAACCATTTCTTATACATTTGCATGTCTCCTTTGTTCTTCTGAACTCTTACAGGGTCAAATCTTTGGAAAGAAATGCTTCTTTTGCAAATTATACCAACTTTCAAAGCAGTACTAATAAGTCAAGCAAGTACATAAAAAACAACAAGATCACAAAAAGAACATCTTCAGATTAAACATTGCTGATGCTGAGATTCTTCAAATATAAAGTGCCCCCAAATCTCCCAGTCAGAATTAGAAAAAGGATGAACCTGTGAGGAAGCTCAGGCTTCTGTCCATTTCTTATGACGATTCAGCAGCAAGTATTTTTAAAGGATAGGGCAACAATGTTGTGGAAACATTTAACTGAGTCTATCTGAGTTCTTTTAAAAGGAGTAGACTTTTATAACAGTCCGTTGAAGCAAAGAAAGGTCTGGAACTTAGGGAAATAATCTGCAGCCTCGAAGGAGCAGGGACTAAGGAATGAAGCAATTCACAACTTGTGTGTTTGAATTTCACCCCAGTCAATGCTTAAAAGAATTCCTAACAGAAAATGTTGTGCAGTCCATTTCCGTTGTCAGCCATTAAGGTTTACGCGTGGGTGCCTCTCCGTTAAATGAGTGTAGCAATAGACTTGTTGCTTAAAGAATAAAGTAAGGGAAAGCTTTTAGGCTTGAGTCTCTATAGAGTCACTCTTTAAACCACTTAGCTGTAATTGGTGTGTTGTCACTTTTGCTGGTGAGCTTTGAAACAATGGCATTTGTGTATTCCTGTGGCACAAAGTGCATAAGAACACTGGCTTTGTAGCTAAGGAATGAAGTGATTCTACTATTTTGGCGAGTCTTACTAGAGTCAATTTCAAAAGAACTCTTGTAGCAATTAAGTTGCACAGTCCTTTTTGGGTTGGCTTCTGTCACGAGCTTGGTTCATTCAGGCTCTGTGGCGCAATGATAACGCATTGACTTCTAGAGCAGAGGAATAAAGTAATTCAAAAGTTGTGGGCTCGAGTCCCAACAAACTCCAAACTAGCCTCTGTTTTCCTCCTCCAACATCTACTTGTTGAGCCAGCTGAAGGATTTGTCAAAAAGAAAGACAACAAGGTGTTTCAATAGAAACAAGGACTGCCGAAACCCAGGATTGAACCAGGGACCTTTAGATCTTCAGTCTAACGCTCTCCCAGCTGAGCTATTTCAGCCATGAGAAACAGCCTTCTGTCCATGCAACTGTGCTAAATGCGTATTTTGCTATATTGGCATATGACCTCATCTGGTTCTGAAAGGCACTGTGGGGTCGTTACTCATTCAAAAGAAATAAGACAGCATCTATGGAGGTCCCATATGATTTAGCGGTCATGATTCTGAGCCACCCAGGCGTCTTGGGTTCAGCTCTTGGTGTGGGAAGTATATACAGCCTTCAGCCATGAGACATGGACTTTGCTCTGTGTAGTGCCATTGCTTCTATCTCTGTTAATGTAAGGGCTTCCGTGATTATGCCTATTACGAGTTGTGAAAGAGATTGGCAGCCCGTAAGATTTGGGGTCACTGTGATTTGGGTTAGCTGGCTGTCAGATAACATGTTCCACTACACATCAGGAACACAACATTGTAGGTTCAGATGAAAATCAAGCTTATTGGAATGATCAGGGGTCCGTCTCACAGGTTTCCGAGGCCACCATTGTCCAGTACAACGATGTCCTACATAAGAAAGTATGATTATTGTAAAGTATGAAATAAGGAACCTGAAGTCTGAATTCATTTTTGAAAGACACATAAAGCGATGTTCAGTACCTCACAGCTGTTGTCCGTGTTGTTGGTCGATGGGGCAGCAAACTGCTGTAAAGTAAAAGTTTAAAAGTTCCATCATGTTTCTGCCCAGTTTGGGAGTGAGGAGCTTTTGTGTGTAAAATCAACACGAAAACCACAAAGTGCAGAAACGCCAGACCGCCACCGCATCAAAGAGAAAAATGGGCTCGTTCTGTAGATTCTGGAGCGAGTCAGATGAAGTGATAGAGAGTGTTCCCAGGGGAGAGAGAGTGATGATTGGCGTAGATTTTAAAGGTCATGTTGGTGAAGGACCCAGTATTTGAAAGAGACTGAGGTACAACACAGCTGTAAGTGCCTTTCAAAAGTAGTACAAGGATAAATAACCACTGAACTGTTGACAGGGCACCCACGACTCACTGATCAGGGAGCAGTAGTTAGAGTTGCTGGTCTGATCCTACAGAAAAGCTACTGTAGAACAACTTTTAAGTGAAGTGAAAGTGACTATTCTTGTCATTGCGAAGTCACAGCACACAGTGAACCACAATGAAATTGGATCTCTGCATTTAACCCATGCAAACACCGTGCAGCAGGGGGCAGCTATGGAAGTGCCCAGGGAGCAGTAACAGGGATGGTACCTTGCTCAAGGGTACCTCAGGGCAACCTACTGGTAAAGGGTTTGAACCCACAATCTTCCTATCCTGTGGCCAAACTCCCTAACCTGCTGCATAAGAGGCTACACAGCCAGGAACTAGTCACGTTTTCAATGCTGACAAAAGCAACTACAATGGACATGTGGGAATCAGAACTGGACAATGGAGCAATGGAAGAAATTGGTGTGATGAGGTCAGGGCTTAAAAATATACCTTACATTATATGCAGGACCTCTAACAGTCCTTGCACTCTCAGATTTCCAGCCGTCTCTTTTTATCTGCTCAGCTCAGCTCATTAATTCTGATCACATTATAACAAACACTCTGAGACATCAGTGTTCTTTATTTAATAAAAATAATGTCTCTCTGCCTAGAGGCTCTACACTTCAGCCTTTCTTTACACTAAACCAGATTTTGCTCTTTTAAAGAGTTTCTGTTGCTGCTCATTCCTTTTTTTTTTTATACCTCATTTGGTTTAATTTCCTGTTTTATTTTTATGTCTCCCTCTCTTACTCCTGTTGTGTGTTAGTGAAGAAAATGCTTAAATTTATTAATTGAAATCCTTTAATTAATAAATAAGGCAAAGAAGTCATGCAATTATAGTGTAATGAATGAAAAACAAGCAAACAGTAATACATTACATGAGTTCATGACCAAAGACTAAAATGTTCTGCAGAACAATACTCCATAAAGTCACAGTGGCAAGAAGTTTCACTTTTGATGCATTGCTGGTTTTCAGGAAATGCATTAATCTTTTAACATTTGACAAGACTAAACAAACGTTATTACAAAAGAAAAAGTGAAATAATGTGGTTATAATTGAACATTCAAGGCTTGCATGACCATTACTAATCTACTGCCTCCAGCTGCTCAGTTCATCAGAGAGGTCTCTCAGAAATCCACATTTCTTTCATGAGGTCTTGGGCATTGCTCATTTTCTTAGTGCCAGAACACAATCTTCATTTCCCAAATTATTCCGTTCTCATATTCCAGTTCTTAGATGATGGCCAATTTTCTCTCTGAGTAATTACTAACGTCTTTACTGCTCTGCTGGAGTGCTTGGCTTTACTCGGGTGTTCCCGCTGCTGTCTGTGAGCAGTCTGTCTTTGTTGAATTACCTGCATTTAATCAGTGCTCCTCCACTCAGCTGGGCTGGGAGGAGTCAAATCCTCAATCTGAGAACATGCACAAAAGCAGACCCGTTTCAAAAGGAAGAGATTTGGCTCCCTGTGATAAATGTCAGTTAAACTGTCCAGTAAGCCATGCTAATTGAGGCTGAATAATAAGTCTGAATAATAGGCTGAATAATAAGTGAAAAAAATAAGTTCAAAAGACCCTTTACTGAAGATCCCTGAGCAGGGTAGAAAGATCTCAGATGGTCCTGATACACATTTTCATTTGTTGGTATAGATATGATTTTATTTTAAAAACAAAATTGAAATGTAGAGGCTACAGTCAAGCTCACTATGCTATTTCATAGTATTTCATAGTAAAGTCAGAAGAGCATTGCACACAAAGAGCAAAGGTCTTAAAACATTATTTTTTCCACCACCACGAAGTGCCATTTCCCAAAAAAATTAAAAATCATGAGAACATGTAATTTCAGGAGAAAAATCTTGGTCACTTGATGTGTTGTGTAACTAAATTACTTAAGAACTCTGTGTATATGTGCATGCATGTTTGTGAGTTTCTGTGTGTGTGTGTGTGTGTGTGTTTGTTTGTGTTTGCGTGTATCTATGAAAGATATCTATGTATCTAATCTTTTTAAACAGTTAAAAACACAACTTCTACTGTTTACTTCCAGTTAAGAGTTTTTCTCAAGAACCCCAAACAGAAGGTCATTACAGGGATAATCAGCTCAGGCCAGTCCAGCAGCAGATTTAGCTCCACTGTATCCAGATACAGCACAGTCCTTATTTTTCCAATAATCATTTGGTTAACCCTCCACCAGAACCTGAAGCAAACAGAGTCAGAAAGTCATCTTTTATTCACAGGATGATCTTCAGACTGAGATCAAGAGTGAAAAGCAGGAGTTCAGGTCAGTGATCTCTTACCCAAAGTGACCCTGAACCTGAACCGTCCACCCATTTCCAGACTCCCTTTTCATCACTGTCCCTCAGACCGATCCAGGCTTCACTGCTGCCAGAGTTATTACTGATGAGGTCATTATTGTGGAGGAACAACATTAATAGCACATCTGAAGACCAGCAGATCTTTCTTTAATAATTGTAGAATTATTTCTCCATTCTGACAATATTGACACAGTGGTGCATCTGAACCTGCTCCTCACTGCTCGTTAGCCTCGAGGTCTGCATGTTATTAGTGTCTCCAAAGTGTGGCCTCTGAAGAGGACAGCAGGTCTTAGGGACATTTGGGACTTTGGACTGTGTTTACTTTGGTGCTTTTATTAAAATTTATAATTTCACTGGTGCTGTTTCTTGCTTTTCCTCCAAAACATTCATCATCTCTCTGTGTCCTCCCCCTACATTACCATACTTCAGTGATTCAGTGATCTGTGCAGAGTTGTTCCACCATTTTATATATAAAATAAACACTGATACAGAAATAACAACAACAACAACAATAATACACATATTTATTAAACTAAAATGATTACAAAACATATTAAAATGCAATATCCTCAATAACAGAAAACAGCGGATCAACTCTCCACTTCTTCCGGTCCTCTGTATCTTCCTGCTTCAAACCGACCATCTGCACGTTCTCTCTCACCACGTCCATAAACCTCCTCTTTGGTCTTCCTCTTCTCCTCTTTCCTGGCAGCTCCATCTTCAACATCCTCCTTCCACTATAATCCTCATCTCTTCTCTGGACAAACCAACACAACCTTGCTTCTCTAACCTTGTCTCCAAGACGTCTAACCTGAGCTGTCCCTCTAATATACTCATTTCTAATCCTGTCCATCCTCATCAAACCCAACGAAAATCTCAGCATCTTTAACTCTGACACCTCCAGCTCCGCCTCCTGCCTTTTCGTCAGTGCCACCATCTCCAACCCATACAACATAGCTGGTCTCACTACTGTCCTGTAAACCTTCCCTTTTACTCTAGCTGGTACGGGTCTGTCACAAATCACTCCAGCCACTCTTCTCCACCCATTCCAACCAGCCTGCACTCTCTTCTTCACCTCTCTTCCACATTCACCTGCATCCTAACCACTCCACTTCCCTCCCTTTCATTCACACTCATGTATTCTGTCTTTGCCCTACTCACTTTCATTTCTCTCCTCTCCAGAGCATATCTCCATCTCTCCAAGTTCTCCTCAAGCTGCTCCCTACTCTCACTACAGATTACAATATCATCAGCAAACATCATCATCCGTAAAGAAGGCTAACTTCTTTATTAATGCTAAATATTTAAATTAAAATTTTTTATTAAATGAATCTTGCGCATGCATAGTCCAATATGGGTAGCTGCTGTAAAACAGTAACAGAAAACAATCCTTTTTCCAGGTTAGGTTCATTGCATGAGAAAGATCTTGATGTTTCTGTGCAATTCTTGATCATTAAGTCAATCTAAAATACATCTACTTACATTCAAGAAAAGCCAGAGACTGGCTTCTCTTAATCAGTAAGTAATCTAGCTCTGTATGTTTTTTCTAGAAAAATCTATTTTTTACTTGTTTAGAATTAGTGACTTGTAGTTTTGTGCAGATCCTTTAATAGTAAACAGCTCTGCTGAAAGGTAGGTGCATCTCTATTCTCCAAATGTGAGAAACTACCACAGTAATACCCATGAACAATCTTGGAGGGGTTACAGGTACTGGACTGCAGCACTCATGAACAGTTCTGTATGAACTGTAATACAGGAAGTAATGGTGAGGTGAAGAGATGTGGTTTCATGCTGAATGAAGAAGGTTTTTACGATGACAGGAGAGACCATAAATCTTCTCAACTGCCTCACATGCTAGAGTCTCTGATTCACTTTGGTCACCTGAGTATGCACACGAGTGCCAAGTAAAATCTTCTAAGAGTTCTTCAACCTTCCCTGGTTCTCTCATACTATGCTGCTGCTGCAGGACCTGAACTGGTTCCCTGTGGCTGCTCGTATCAGGTTTAAATACTTAACACTTACCGTCGATGCCAAGAATGAACTTACACCTTATAATCTGATGGCACTAATCAAACAACACACTCTCTTCTTGTCCCCTCAGACCATCAAACACTACATGACTTGAACCTCCTCTTCTCAAAAAAGGAAACAGCTCAAGACTCTTTCCAGTCTTGGTCCTCAATGGTGGAGTGAACTTCCTCTTGTGTTCCTCGCTGTCTTTAAGCGTTGCCTGAAAACACGCCTGTTTAACAAAAAAAAAACCTAGAAGAATGACTTTTAGTTGCTAACCCTAAACTTTTATTTCATTTTGTTTATTTTATTTCCTTTTCTTCTAATTAACTAGCTAAACAAATAAACAAACATTTGGCACTTTATTTTTAGGGCAAGATGGTGTAGATATTACTGGATTTTTACTTCAATACATTACAACTTAATTAATGAAATACACTTAATTGGATTTGCCTGTTCAGTGAGTTCAAGAAGTAAAATTACATTAGAGTGATACTTGGATAAGTTTGTCAGGGAACAGAGAAAGGTTTCACTGAGATTTGAATTCAAATCACTGGAGTCAAAGTCCCGAGAGCTAACCATTACACCATATGCAGCTAATACCAGTTGTGGTAGTTATGCACATCAATCAATCTGTTGGGTACAAGCAAACTCCCTGGATGATAACCCAAATAGCTCATCTGTGTTGGTCCTCTTTAAACTGAAGACCTAAAGGTCCATGTTTTCTCCTGCTGTTCCTAAAGTGAGTTGCTTGATCCCTTTGTCATGTGTGGACCTGTATCTTGCTGATGGGTTGCTTTGTTTAAGATCACTGACTTTGGTAGCTTACACTGAACATGTGTGGTTTAGGATCATGGTAGTAGAGGTGCCATGGTGTAATAGTTAGCTCTCTGGTTTTGAGTCCAGCAATCCTGTCCTGAAATGTACCGTTAATATGTTGCTTCTGCAGACTGGTGATTGGGGCAAATACCTTTTTGACACACATTTTCAAGGCCTAACACCTTTCTGGCAATAAAATGAGCAAAGTCTATTGGTGGAACTTGTCAGACATGACTTGCAAGTCTTAGTGAATACTGATGGAAAAAAAAATCAGGAAATTTTCTTCAATTTACTTTTTTTACTTCTTTTTCTGATTTGTTTTCAAGCTTGTATGGAGAAAGGTTTCCAAGAAAGTGTGATCAACTGTGTCGTAAGCGCAGCGAGTTACTCTTAAGCCATTCCCATGAACCAGGATAGGGGTTGTAGAGGGCCTTGTTAGTATAGTGAACAGTATCTCCGCCTGTTACGCGGAAGACCGGGGTTCGATTCCCCGACGGGGAGTTTGCTTGCATTTTGCTCTTTCTCAGACCTGCCATTTAGAGCAGCAGCAAAATAAGGAGTTTTCCCTGCTCTCTGACACAGACCAGCAAAAACAACTGCGTTGGCCGGGAATCAAACCCAGGTCACCTGCTTGGAAGGCAGCTATGCTCAGCACTACCGCAAGGATGCATGGCACTTCATACCAGGAAAACTTTCAGTCCTACCTGCGCTCTCTACAGAACGAAACCATTTTTCTCTTTGATGCGGTGGTGGTCTGGCATTTCTGCACTTTGTGGTTTTCATGTTGCCTTTACAAATGAAAGCTCCTCACTCCCAAACTGGGCAGAAATGTGATGGAACTATTGAAATGCTTTTGCCGTAAACAGATGGCAAGTTACCTATAAATTTTGCCAAACATCTGAAATATGAAAAAGTTGTTGAAAGCACTGTCCTCACAAAAGAACTGCGCTCAAACCCTAAATCTCGCTGCTTTGCAAGACAGTTCCCTTAACACTGACATGTCCATTGTACGGTTTAGTCAGGAACAACCACCGTGTGTCTCAGCAGTGAGTGGTATAATCATATGCTTGGCCGGTTAGCTCAGTCGGTTAGAGCATGGTGTTAATGACTGGGGGGGGGAATCGCGGTTTGGCCCTAGGCTTATGGCGGGAATTCGTCGGAATGGGAGGAGCTGGAGTGAGCGCTGGGCTTGTTTGGAGATGTTGGGTGACTTTGTTGGCTTCAGTCAGAATAAACGGAGATAAACTACAAGGAGACTCCCGTGTCGTGAACAAAAAAAATCACACAACTCAGAAGTTCACCAGTCACACTTGGTGCCATTCGACCTGTCATATCTCGACTCTGAGATCTCTCTGCTCCTCCACAATACAGAATGTTTGACCGAGCCATATCAGCGTCCTGTTGCTGTTCACTGCCAGTCGCACCCCAGTGCTACCCAAGCTGTCTCAGTAAATCACGGTCCTACCCCCAATCCCAAACCCTCTGTTTCTCCTCCCTTGTCTCCTGATCACATCACACTCCCATCCGCTTCAGTTTCCAGCCCAGGATACGGAATGGGAAAAGATTGTACAAAATCAGAGAGACAATGAAGATGCTGGGAGAGCTTTAGAGAGAAGAAACAGAAAGGAGGCAAAAGAAAAAGAGGTGGAGCAAAAGACAGAGGAGAAGAAGAACATGCAGCAAATGGAGGAGGAGAGGCAACAGAAAGAGAGGAGTGAAACAGAGCAGGAGATCGAGCAGATCCAGGAGACAAGAAAACAGCACTAAGAGAAAGAAAAGAAGAAAGAATTGATGAAGATGTTTAGGGTAGATTATGGGCTTCAGTCTAAGGCACTCCCAACTGAGCTATTCAGGCCAGGTGTGAAGTGTTACTTGAGCTGTGGAAGAGATTTGAGGCCCTCCATAGGCCATTGCAGAGGCGTCAGAGTTGGGCCAGCGGTGTATTTGATGCAAGGCTTGACCCTGCAAAATGTCTCCACAGTGTTGGATTCTCCGATTGAGAACCGAGGTTCGAGGAGTCAGTGATGAGGCGAAGAGGTTTTAAGCTATATCCAAGTTTATTAACAGATGAGTAACAGAGGTCTTGCAAGATGTACAAAGGACTGGTCAGTGTTCCTCTCTATGTTGAATCCTTTCTCTCTCTAACTTGCCTTTTTATCTGTCTCCGGGAGCTCCAAGGCCTCCGGTGGAGACACCTAATCTAAGACTATGACCTTGTTTGGGTGTTTTTGTGCAAAGAAAGTGTTACTCAGAAGAGAACATAGAAAAATAGAGATGCAGTCAAAAATATATAGGTTAAAGGTGAATACTACCTGGGGAAGGAATTTACTACAATCAACCTACAATCCGTCACTCCCCCCTGTGATTCTATGTAAACCCATTGAATCAACATTAAATCAACATTAAATCATTAAATGAACATTAATTGAATTGAATTAAAACAAAGACCCTGATCATCATGTTAAATATTCAAAATCAAACTGTGATTAATGATTGAATCATAATCATACCATCATCATCATGTATCACTAAAAGTAATGATTAATTGTTTCCACATCTGGAGACAGAGAGACTACATTGACATGTACAGTCTTACACGTCCTGGAAACAAAACATAAAACAATCTTGATTTTCAGGAGAATCAGAGTAATCGACCACATGAGTACAACCAAACCTTGAAGAATATGAGTGGTCAGAACCCCAAACGTTCTGGTGAACCATCCGAAGAGGTCCGCTGAAGCTGTAGAGGCGGTGTGCATAATTAACAGCACAAGTTCCACCTTTTTCAGCAGCAAGACGTCAAGAGCCAACCTGTTCTGTGGAGTCTTGTGTCTCATGTCAATTAGTTCATAAATAATTTTGATCTAAAGCACGTTGCTGTATCATTATAAACATTCCATTACTCTCACTACTTCTCTAATTTCATCTAAAGCTACTGTCGTTCCATGATTAGGAAAAAGAGCTGAAAAGAATCTTTTAGCAGGTTGTGCTTCAAGTTCATGAGAATGAAATAAATCCCGTTTTTGTAAATGATTTAGTCTAAAAGCTGGTATGATGTAAGCTGTATAACATGTACCTGACCATCGTTCAGGCAGATAACTGTAAGCTGTGTTACCACAAACGTACACGGTCCCGTTCACAGTGGGAGCCTCATCGGAAAAATATGCAGTTTTGAAAATCAAGGTAAACCGTACAGAATGATCATTCAGATGTACTATGACCGACGGTACATCAGGTGTGATGGCTAAATGACATACACTAGTACCTAAATAAGGTCCAGAACCATTATTACTCCAACATAGATTTCCCTTGGGTGTGTACGCTAACTTTATGGGTGTATCTGGTTTAGTTATTGGTCTTACGTGGTGATTAGCAGTTACGACTGTCTCATTACCCAAATCCTCACGTTTTAGAAAAGGCCAGGTGCTGTCGTGATCAGTGATGGTGAGGGGAACTACAATTTGTGGGAATATTTCCGCACCATGTGGAATTAGGCCACAGATCCAACAATCTGACTTGTTAAACACTTTTGCAGAACCATGTGCTGCGGCTATAAAGGTGTTTCCCCTTAAACCGTCATCGTGACCAACCACGAGGGCAACCTGTAAACACAAACACAAGAGAAGGTCAAACATCATGGTTTTCTTCATACACATACAGAGCTGTGTATTTATGTGTTTTTCTCTATTTTTTTTTCCAAGTAAGTGTGTGTGTGAGTGTGTGTGTGTGTGAATGTGTTCACTGTCTTCTGGCTGGTTGAAGTTTTATCCACTTCGTTGCCCAGCAGTGGAGGCTACTAAGGGAGAGGTTACTAGCACTTCACCTTAGAGCATTCCTCTATATCAGGAACAAAGTCTTCAGGAGGACGATGAGGGCAATGGCATATCCGATGCCCATCATTCGACAAATTTCTTGGCAAACTGCACCTGTGAAATGTGTCCTTTGATCTGAGTCAATGCGACAGGGCAGGCCCCATCTTGGTATGAAATCCTTCACCAAGGTTTTCGCTGTGTGGGCAGCCGTTGCTTTTCTGCATGGTGATGCTTCCACCCATCTTGAAAACTTGTCCACAATGACCAACACTTGGACTTCCATCCAAGTCCATCATTCTTCAGCTGGGCTGTTGTGTTGCATGTCTTTGACGTCTTCCATGTGTTTGTGGAGTGCTCTGACACTTGCTTCGGCCTTTACGCTGGATTCATCTTTCTCTGCAGCGATTTTTGCAGCCTCATCAGCGAGAGCATTTCCT
>JABMDN010000589.1:0-63408 GCA_017165825.1 Hepsetus odoe | reverse complement strand
TGGAGCAGTCAGTAACACCAGAGAGCAGATAACATCAACACCAAGTGATAAAGATCCCATCACACACACACACAAACATCACCATTCAACAGCTAAGATCTCAAAGCAACTTTCACATTCAGCCTGAGAACCAGTCAGTGAACCTGAATATCTGATCCAACAACAGTGTAGAGTGATATAAAGTGACTGCAGAATAGAAGGTTTATCATTCGGGGGAAAGAGGTCACACTAAAGGAACTCAGACAAAGAGATGCTCTCTTTCTGAAGATGGTTCTTATGGGTTTATCTAAAACATCTTGTGATGAGGGAGAGTGGATGATAGAAATGACTCATCACACATTAAACAGATTAAACACTGACAACTCACTGCAATAAACACAATCTCAGTAACTCACTAAGATTATGTGTGAGCTGTTATAGTTTACTCAGGGAGATTTCTTAAAATGAACACAAACAAACGAATCAAAATGATCTGAATCTAAAGATTTCTGTTCACTTTAGAGAATTCTAAACATCACACATGATAAACACATTTCTAAAAAAAAAAGAATAAATAATAAAATAGACACATTTACTCACCAGCGATGACAGTGAGTGCCCTGAACTCCATACTGACACACTAATGTCTGAATGTCTGACCGACTTTATTGAACAATCAGGACTTCCTGTAAGAGCGAGAGAGAGAGAGAGAGAGAGAGAGCGCAACAGTGAGAGAGAGAGAAAAGGGGGGGGGGGGGTGGTAATTTAACCAATTCAAGAAAGCGATCACCTGAGTGTCAGTATAATCTTGTAAATGGTCAGTGGTCTCACTCGCTGATACACTCACAGACATTTTGTTTCACTGAGGAGCTTAAAAAAGTTTAAAACAGACAGAATGAAGTTCAGTTCCATTATTACCCTCTTTAGAAGTGGCTGAGCAACAAACATCACTTGTAATAGAATGTAAGCATGTAATAGTCTACAAAGTCATAAATAAGCCCAGTGTAACATTTAAAGGCCTTTCTCACACTGGCTTACGTTTGTCATGGTTGTGGTACAGTAGAGGGCGCTCTGTTCTGACTGAGCACACCTGAGCTCATGAAGGTACAGGTGTGCTTCACTTGGGCTGCTATTTAAGCCCCAATGAGTGAGAACAGAGCGCAGCTCATTAACAGAGGCTATGCCTCAAAGTAATGTTGGGTTTTTAGGTCCTTGTGTTTTGTCTGAGTGCAATGGAAAATAAAGTTATGTTCCTGACCCTGGCTCTGATCCTGATCCGTACTACACCAGCGTCACAACATTAATGTTGATGAGTCCACCATCAGGAGAACACTGAACAGTAACTGAAGGCATGGCAGTTACCACTGCTCTCTGAAAAGAACATCTCTGCCTGCCAACAGTTTACTGAAGATCAGACCAAAGACATCAGGCTATTATAATAATTTTAGTGCAAAGATGAGACCAAAACAGAACTTTTGGTTTGAATGTGTTTTCAGTTTGGAGAAATAAAGCACTGCATCCCAAGAACACAAGAACCTTATTCCACCTGTGACACATGATGGTGGCAGAATCATGGTTTGGGCCTTTTTTGCTGCACTTGGGGCCACAACAGCTTGTCATCAGTGACTGAATAATGAGTTCTGAATTGAATCTGAATTCTAAAAAAATGGCAGGACATCTGTATGTAAACTAGATCTCATGAGAAAGTGGGCAGGAAGAGCCTCACAATTCTCTTGAAGAATCAAAAAGTGATAAAAGAACAGTAATGTCATGGAATAGTTCTGACCTTAATTCAACATAACTGTTGAGAAACTACATTAACTGTATAGTTTATTTGAGGAACCCCAGCAATACCCCAGAGTTGATGCTGCTCTACATGGAGAAAGGGGCTAGATATCTTCCAACTGGATGAGCAGAAGTGATGAAGTGAATGTGAAAGTGACTGCTTCTCATTGGGAGTACACAGCACCACAACAAAATGGATCCTCTACATTAAACTCATACACACTCTGTGTAGCAGTGGGCCGCCATATCCTTTGCCCGAGGAGCAGTGATGGGGTCGATATCATGCTCAAAGGTACTTCCAGGCAACCTACTGGTCTGGGATTCAAACATACTCTCTTCTAATCCTGGGTTCTAGTCTTTAAATACTAGTCCACTGCTTCCTAAAAAGTGATGAAGTTACTGGAAATGTTTAGTTGCTGTTATGGCTGCACATGGGAGTAATGACATGTAATTTTAAACACGGGTTCACATACTTTTGCCTCTACACAGTAAGTAATATTGTAATTTGAGGAATTTCATCAATAAATAAATGGTTGGGTATAATATTCTTATTTAATTCATTTTACTGGGATCTACTTGTTTATGTGATTTATTCATTTATGAAGCTGTGCATTTGTGTTCACTTGTTTGGGTAAGTAAGTGATTGGATTGTGTGTGTGTGTACATCAGTGTGTTTTTGTGTTTTTGGTAGCATGTTTTAAGAAACTCTGATACCACAGATCTTTATCCTTTATTTGTGATACTAAAATATCTTGATGGTGTTGATCTTCCCAAATGTGATCTGGTTAGTGTGCAAGTTGTCATTAAACACGCTTCATCACGTCATGTTTTTATAAGAACTGCAAACTGATCTTCACGTAAAACTTTCATGCTGGTGAGACTCATGAAATAAGACTGAGCTCCTCTCTCTTTATTCTGGACAGAATCTGGATGGTGCACATGTATGATTTACTGAATTATGGGACTGTTTGAGGTCCGTGTGTCTTTTTGCTGTGTGACCCTGTTTCTGCCTGCTGGGTGGCAGCAAGTGTCCACTGTGTGACTCACAGGAGACCCTTGATTACTGAGAACATTTGAGAATTGGTTTCTGTTTTGCTTTTTTTTGTTTTGTTTTATTTGCGATGTAGTTGTAATGGAAATGTAATGCTATATAAAATTACCACCTTGGTTTAGGCCCCTCTGCACTGAAGTCTCTACCTCACTGAGTTTCAGTTCTTCAGAAACTGAAGATGTCATATCCACTACAGAATAGC
The DNA here is from genome assembly GCA_017165825.1 of Hepsetus odoe. Lineage (NCBI taxonomy): Eukaryota > Metazoa > Chordata > Actinopteri > Characiformes > Hepsetidae > Hepsetus > Hepsetus odoe. The sequence continues at coordinate 60,391 of JABMDN010000589.1, read as the reverse complement.
AGCCAAACCACAAGCCTCTAAATAACTCCCCTCTGCTCTCACACAGGCTGAAGGTCATTTTGTGATCAGTGTGATGTTCCAACAATTTAAAAATAGGAGCCACAAAAGTGCTTTGGCTCATGAGAAATGAGAAATGTGTGAAAAGCTTCTTAAAATGATAAAATCATGGAAAGATGTTTTTCCTCTATGTAACTTATGTAGCTTAATTTAACTTATGTAAATTATGCACCTCATCCAACTTTTAAAAGGTGCTTCATGCTCACGTGTGAAGGTTTTTTTAAAGATACATTCAATGGAAGAGCTATTAACCTATAAGAGTTCTTCAGTGAAGCCAATCTTACAATGTTCTGAACAGAGATCTGTGTTTCTCTTTCTAAGATATAATTTCTGTAGAGCACTTTGTGTTCTACTTCTGTCTCTGAGCTCCATGATCATCGTTCTGTTTTTGCAAGAAAAGGCACAATTTTAGTTCCTTAAATGAGCACAGAATGGATGGTTGTAAAAGAAATATGTTTGTAAATGAGATGTGACGGAAGAAGTTTTTTAAATTTACAGACATTTACAGAGTGCATCATGTAAATGTTCTGAAAATAATGCTGGTATTAGAAAAACACTAAAAAAAGTTAATTTTTTTTTTTTTTTACATTTTTTTACCTTACATTTCATTTACAGTTCTTTACAGCGCTGTTGAAAACTACATTTTTCATTTCAGAATCACTCAAAAGAAACCTTTGTGGTGCCTTAGTTGGTATCAGTGTGTCTGAATATCCTGGGAAGGTCATTGTGTGACTGCAATGTCTGCAATAGGGCAGCGGTGGCCTAGTGGTCAGGCACTAGGCTCCAGATCATGGGGTTGAGTCTAAGACCCATACATTCCCCTGAGGAACCCTTGAGCAAGGTACCATCCCCATCACTGCTCCCTGGGTGCTTTAAAGAGCTGCCCTTGCTGCATTCCACTGTGGGTCACTGCGTGCTGTTTCACAATGACAAATAGTCACTTTCACTTCACTTTCACCACCTGCTTGTTCTGGTGTTCATTCAGTGACACCAACCAGTGGTAGCTGTTTTACAGTGTTCTTCATAATACTGATGTTTCTTAGTATAACAGTACATGGTTCATTATTAAAGTTCAGTTTTACATGTTCTTTCTTTTTTTCTTTTTAACTTCAATATTTCAAATGCATTTTTTTCTTTTAAGGCTGGAACTCCACAATTGTGGCCTCAAAGAAAAACACTGAATGTCTGGTTTTGGAAGAGTAGCTAAGGCCTCAAGGTCTGGTTGAAACCATTACCAGTAGAAAAGTGTAGTTCATAAAGACAATGTCTGCACTAATCAAAACTGGAGATCCCAGGATCATCTAAGAGATCTATGATAAACTTAAATTATAGATCAGCCTTCCACTCAGGGCAGCTTGACACCTAAATGGGGTCAGATTTGACCTCACAAAGGCCATCAGTTCGTGTAGTTATACAGCAGAGAGCGGAGTCATATTTGGTACATGTGATCATTATCACACACATATTGCTCTACTGCTCTAGGCCAGAGAGTATCCCAGGCCAGGCCCTCAGGATGTGTTGTGACCAACTGTCGAGGTTTTTATCAATAGTTTTAGCCTCTTCCTGAATCAGTCCAAGGTTCCCACCTTCCTCAAGACTTGTCAAGTAGACAAGTCACTACTGCGCTGTTGCAATGAAGTGCCTCCACTAAAAACAAGCCCACATTAGCTCCTACCTTTGTGACACCTTGGACTCTTCAGTTTAAACTCAAATCAAAAAGGGCCACATAATTCACTTACACACCTGGAGAAGGGACTGCAAATGTGAGAATGCTCTTCAGTGACCACAGATCACCTCTAAGCTGACTGTAGATCTTTATCTGCAGCTGGATATTTGACTCCAAAACAGGCAGCCCCAGATGGTCAACATCCTCTCTCCTAACAACAGTAAAATTGATGATTGTGCACTTTAGCAGAGAGCAAAGGGGTGAACACCTGCCAAAGCACATGATAATTCTGAGGCTGAAGTGGGCAACATGTCTCCTCGTCATTACGAATGAACTCCAAAGTCAAGAAAGCTCTGATTTCAAAAATGACTTTTTCATGAATAAATGTCAACAATATAACAGAATGTTTTGACCACAGTCACAAATCAATACAAAGAGTTACGGAGCAGGCAACACACATAACTTGTAACAAATTCTGGCATTCAGGCATGTCAACATCTTATCTGCAAAATGCTGCCGCTAGACTCGTCTTCAACCATCCCAAGTTCTCTTCATCCACTCCTCTGCTGCGGGATCTACACTGGCTCCCAGTGGCTGCTCGTATCAGGTTTAAAACTCTATCTCTCACTTACAAGGCTACTAACAGCCTTGCACCATCTTACCTGTCGACTCTAATTAAACATCATGTCTCTTCTCGTCCCCTCAGACCCTCAAGCACTGCTCGTCTTGAACCTCCACCGTTGAAAAACAGAGGAAGACACGCATCAAGACTCTTCTCAGTTCTGGCCCCTCAGTGGTGGAACAAACTCCCCCTGATGGTCAGAACTGCTGAGTCCCTCACTGTCTTCAAACGTAGATTAAAGACCCACCTGTTCACTGAATTTCTGAGGGACTAACCCTCCCAAACCAGCCACTCTCCTACCCTTACTCCTTCTTTCCTAAAAAAACTCTACTCTCTTTCCTACTCTCCCACCCCTGCTCCTCCTCTCAAAAAAAATAAATAAATAAAAATAAATGTATGGTGTATACTTGTTACAAGGGCTCTTAGTCTGTTACTTAGGTGGTACTAGCTAATCAGCAGTTACTGATCTGTGCTGGTTACCGAGATGATGATCTATTGTGGAAATAAAGCACTGTTGTAAGTCGCTCTGGATAAGAGCGTCTGCTAAATGCCGTAAATGTAAATGTAAATAAAGAGAGTCTGGTCTGTCGGCCACCACTAGATGGCGCTAAAGTCACTGGAAGAAAAGCTGCAGAATAAGTGAAACTGTCTACACACTCCTGCACTCTGTAACACTGTGTTCATCATTCATAAAGCATTTCAGCCCAAACTTACACACACACACTGATAACAACTGTAAACGCGGTGAATGATCTCTCTCTCTCTCTCTCTCTCTCTCTCGTGCGTCTCTACTGGCCCCTTCAGATGACGTCACTGAGAGTCAGTAGTTCGGAGCTGAACGTCACCTGTGCGCTGTTTAGAGATTCAGCTCCTCCACCTTAAAACACCTTCACTGTCCTTCCGTTTGGGGTTTTGTCCACCATGTCTGTTCATTGATCAGATCACATGTGATTGGACACCAGCTTCTATTAACTGTCAGTCTCATGATCCTGAAAAAGGCAGTCAGTTTGAATAAAACAAAAATTAGTAATAATAATAATAATAGTAATAAAACACTGCAGCACAGATCACTGTGATAAGTGTGTTTGATCTGCAGTTATAAATGTATTATTTTAGGGACTGTAATGTAGTTGAGATGTCTAAAGCTGAGACCTGCAGTTTCTGGGAGGTAAATAAGAGAAACAAAACCAGAGCAGACCATTTAAAATCCAGACTTTCAGAGTATAAACATCCTGAACCAGACAGAACTATAACTCTACTGTAATTATTAAATATACTGAACCCAGAAGCAGAAAACACAATCACACCTGTGTTTAAACTAAAGGAGCCTGTGACTGACATGTTTCCAAATTTTCTTTTGTATTAAATTTTTTTAAATTATTTTAATTATTTTTTCAGTTTATGATGAGAACAAGGTAGTCGGATGTCTTGATCTATGGCATGATGACCACTTTAAATGACTAAACACAAAAAATGTTCCTTTACATATTTATTAAAATACTGTCATGATTATAGACAATTAATCTAATTCTCTAATGAGAGAGAGCACCAGTTACTCCATCCTACATTAATAGGATCATTTCTTTGCTCCCTGATTTAAATGGTGGTGACCTTAATTGTGGCGTTAACTGTGTAACAGCCTAGATCGATCTAATCCAGATTCAGTGTCTCAAGCTACATCTACATTTATGACTCAAATATTTTTCTCATGTACACTCTTCATCTTCAGGAAATGATCCTACATTTATTGATTAAACTTTACTTCCCTATGTGAGAAATATTCAGCCATCATAGAATCAGATCACAAAAACTTTATCCTTGACCTTATATTTCCATCAGCCCCAAAGGAACGCCCAACAGGAGACACTTAAAACTCTCAATAGAGGTGAACTAATATCAAACTCAACACATGGAAATAAACTACAGCAGCAGAAACACCATCAGTTGACCCGATCTTTATTAGAACTTTAATGAAAATATTTTGAATCTCTTTCACCAGAACTCTATAAAGAAAGACTGAACCTACAGTCACAGTATAACCTAATATCCACAAACCAAACAAGAATTTAAAATCTGTTAAGAACTAGGGGTAACATGTACGAACATGAGGATAAACTGGACGATTATTAGCTCAGAAATTCAAATCTATAACTGTCTCTCAGCTCATACCACAGATTATAACACACATATTAAATATATCACATTGAACAAATTTTTATTCAATAGTTTTTAATCCCCTATCCATAGCGTTTAATATAGACATAAAATGCTCATTTCAAATGGCCATTTTTGGAGTATCAGCATCACCTAAGAGACAGAATTCCTTTGCGTGTGTGTCTTTAAATTGGAAGGAGAAGATTGCTGGAGTGGAAATCCAGCACAGCACCATAAATGTGATTTACTGACCTAATGCCATTTCTCAAGATAGAACAGAGCAAATATTGTCTTAAAGGATCTAAACGACAGATTTACACTGTCTGAAATCTTGTTATTTCAATATGGAAAAATAAAAAATTATGCACTGCTTCATGTAAAAAAAAAATGTATCCTTTTCATACCTTCGTTGTTTTGTTTTGATTGATTGGTTGTTTACTGTACACTGTATACTTCAGAAAAATGGACGTAAATATACAGAGTCCCTAAAGCATGTTTTGCTGATCTGCAAGGAGGCGTGACCTCAAATCCAGGCATATAAGCCACAGTGAAAAGTATCATCCTGATCTTAAACTTTCAGCACTCTGTATCACAACAAGCTGCAGGTTCTTCCACTGTTCACGATCAGTCCAGCTCATCAGACTGTGAAACACACAATGATGATCATTTCAGATTAACCAGGTTTAAAGATACAAATTCATATATTAAAAACAGTCAAAATGTTTATTTACATCATGTTATTTATTATATATTATGTATAGAAAAAACAGGAACAAATGACTAAATAAAACTGTATAAAGCAGAAAAGAAGAAAAATTTAGATTTTTATGAAATGCATTAAAAAGAATTCAAAACAATATTAATAAACAACATTGTCTGATAAAGAAAGGCTTCAAAATGTGTTTGTTCAACATGGCAAGACTGAGTTCTCACCTCTAGCTCTGTAACATTTGACTCCCAGAATGATGGAAACCAGCAGATATGGACACGCTGCCATGACACTACTGATCACACTGAGTACTGAGTATAAAGATCCTTCATGTAACACGGAGAGACAGAGAGAGAGAGAGAGAGAGAGAGAGAGAGAGAGAGAGAGAGAAAGAGAAAGAGAAAGAGAGAGAGAAAGAGAGAGAGAGAGAGAAAATTGTTTTACTGCTACAACTGTTGAAGTTGAACAACAATATAAAATACTGAAAAAAGTTTGAAATTTGTAGAAAACCTCTGACTGAGATCCAGCTCTTTGGTGACTCTCCTCTCTCTGGGTGTTTACAGTGGTAGAGACCTTCATCTGACTTTGAGACAGTATGGATGATCATCTCTCCTGTAGCCTGGGTCTGGAGGAATAATCCATCTTTATAGAAATCAGCTGTGAGGTTTGAGGGCTTTGTGTTGCGAAATGAACACCTCAGAGTCAGAGAATCTCCCTCAGTCACAGGAAGGAAAGGACTTTCCAGAATCACAGAACCATCTACAAGAATGAGAAAGATCACACAGGCAGTGAACACAGTCAGTAGTGAAAGTGTGTAAATGTGGGGTGGATATCATTTTCACTTGTTTGATGGCGGTTTCAGTAGAAACAAGTTTTAAGATGATTTTATTAATACTCATGTGCTGCACTATTTTAACTATGATGTGATCTTAATTTTCAGATGTCTTAATTGCATCTGATTAAATGTAGAAAGTTCTGGAGGGTTAAATACTGACACCATCACAGAGAAAGAGCAGGAGACTCGAGAGTAAAACTCAAGGATAAAATTACTGGCCAAAGTCATGAAATGACCAGTAACGACTAGCAGGAGTTTGTCCTCATCTAGAGGAAGGACAGGTGTAGTGACCTGTTCATCATTATCTAGACTCCCTGTTCTCACTACAGCTGCAGACTCCCTCTAGTGGCCGGGTGGAACGAGTTACTACAAAACTACTCCTTCATCTCTGCACCTTCATCTCTAGTTCTCTGCTGGTTCTTGTGTATGATTGGTGTGAACATGAGCTCCTGGAACAGCAGACTGCACGACAGCTCTGATGGTAAATGTGAGCAGAGCAGAGTGAGACTGAACAAAAAAGTGAAATTGACTGCCCTTGTCATTGTGAAAAACAGCACAATATAATGAATTAAACCTCTGCATTTCACACAGGCAGCAGGGGGCATCCATTGTGCCCAGGGAACAGTGACAGGGACGGTACCTTGCTCTACTGGCAAGGGAATCGAACCCACAATCTTCTGATCCAGGGCCAACTCCCTAACCACTAGGCAATCGCTGCCCCAGTGTTCTTTCAGTGTCTCCTAAACTGCTGCACATCTTCACTAAATAAAGAGAAATAATTATTATTTCTCAGGATTAGTATTAGTTCAGGATTAGTTTTAGTAGTTAATGAATAAAGTCATTATTTGTGTGTAATTGATTATATTTTTAGAATCAACACCAGCACTAATAGAGTCTAACAGAATCATCTCTGTATGAACATCTTAATGATTTTACAATGGACCTTTGTTTCACTTTGAAATAACATTTTAAATGCTTTGATTAAACAGTGTCACATACAGGTTTTTATTAGTTAAAGAGATGTGAAAACCCAAGATGGCGGCGCGGTAACACGCAGCGGCCGCTCCGGGGTCCAAACTTTGGTGCTAAAGTCTGTAAAAAGTCTTTCATCCGACTACTTTTCACCGTAAGACTTGCACATGAGCGTCACATCCGTGAATGCTCTTAAACTTAACCGCCAAACACTGCTGGAGCTCAGGAATCAGTCAGGATTCAGTCTTCCAGCGACTCTCCGAACAACGCTACGGGAGCTCGGCGTGCTGAGAAGACCAGGCCTTCAGTCCCCGAGATCGCCTGCTGAACCTGGCCGACTGAGAGGACATAGGAAGCGGTGTGAGAGGAAACAGAAACGCGGCAAGCGTGCTGGGGTCCGGGCTCAGCTCAAGGCTAACGCTAGCCGACCGGCTATCCCGTCCGTCCTCCTCGCCAATGTCCGCTCTCTGGATAATAAACTGTACTGTATACGACTCCAGCTGAACACCCAGCGTGAGTACAGAGACTGCTGTGTTTTTGTTTTTACGGAGACATGGCTCAGCGACAGCGTTCCGGACACCGCCATCCAGCTCGCCGGACTCTCCGCGTTTCGTGCGGACAGAAACTCCGCTCTGTCCGGAAAGACCCGCGGAGGGGGGCTGTGTGTTTACGTAAACACACAATGGTGTACAAACGCTGTGCTGGTCTCAGTACACTGCTCAACACTGCTGGAGGTGATAACAGTCAGGTGCAGACCGTTTTATTTGCCCAGGGAGTTCTCTACAGTGTTTATTTCGGCGGTATACATCCCACCCAGCGCTAGCGCTAACAGCGCTAATGCTAACAGCGCGCTGGCTGAACTTTATGGAATTATCAGCGGACTCCAAAACTACCACCCAGACGGATTATTTATTGTTGCCGGAGATTTCAACCATGCAAATCTCAGGTCAGTTCTCCCTAAATTCCATCAACATGTGAACTTTGCAACGAGGGGGGAAAACACGCTGGACTGTGTTTACACAAACCTGGCCGGCGCGTACAGAGCGGAGCCCCGCCCCCACCTCGGACACTCAGACCACATCTCTGTGCTGCTGATCCCAGCGTACAGACCCATCGTCAGGCGCGTGAGACCCACCCTGAAGCAAGTAAAGACCTGGCCCACAGGAGCCATCTCTGCTCTTCAGGACTGCTTCGAACGCACAGACTGGGACATGTTTAGGGAGGCTGCAACCTATGGTGACTCCATCAACCTGGAGGAGTACACAGCTTCAGTGACTGGCTACATCAGCAAGTGCATTGAGGATGTTACTGTCTCCAAGTTCATCATAACACGACCCAACCAAAAGCCATGGATGACTGCGGAGCTGCGCAGACTCCTAAGAACCCGGGACAAGGCCTTCAAGTCAGGGGACGAGGCCGCCCTAAGAAAAGCGAGGGCAAACCTGTCTCGGGCCATCAGAGCGGCGAAGCGAGCTCACGCAGAGAGAATCCATGGCCACTTCAAGTACACTGGTGACACACGGCGCATGTGGCAGGGCATCCAGGCCCTCACCAACTACAGGACATCTCCACCTGCCTGTGACGGTGACCCCTCCCTCCCAGATGCGCTGAACCACTTCTACGCACGGTTTGATGCAGCGAACGACACGAGAATGAGGAAGACCACCCCTCCTCCGAACGACCAGATTCTCCGTCTGACCACAGCCGAGGTGAGAAGATCTCTTCTCAGAGTCAACCCACGAAAAGCTGCCGGTCCAGACAATATTCAAGGTCGAGTGCTCAGAGGATGTGCAGAACAGCTGGCAGTTGTTCTCACTGACATCTTTAACACCTCTCTGAGCACCACTGTTGTTCCAAGGTGCTTCAAGACCACCAGCATCATTCCAGTGCCTAAGAAACCATCCATCTCCTGCCTCAACGACTATCGTCCCGTCGCACTCACACCCATCATCATGAAGTGCTTCGAGAAGCTGGTCATGAGGCACATCAAGTCCCAGATCCCCTCCTCACTAGACCCCCTGCAGTTTGCGTATCGTCCCAACCGTTCAACGGACGATGCAATCTCCACCACCCTCCATCTGGCCCTTTCTCATCTTGACAGAAAGGACAGTTACGTCAGAATGCTGTTCATCGACTACAGTTCAGCATTCAACACCATCATCCCTCAGCACCTGAGTGAGAAGCTGAGGCTGCTGGGCCTGAACACCTCCCTCTGTAACTGGATCCTGGACTTCCTGACTGGGAGACCCCAGTCAGTCAGGATCAGTAGCAGCACCTCCAACACCATCACACTGAGCACAGGAGCCCCCCAGGGCTGTGTGCTCAGCCCACTGCTGTTCACACTGATGACCCACGACTGTGCAGCCAAGCACAGCTCGAACCACATCATCAAATTCGCTGATGATACAACCGTGGTGGGTCTGATCAGCGGTGGAGACGAGGCAGCTTACAGAGAGGAGATACAAGAGCTGACGGACTGGTGCAGAACCAACAACCTGTCTCTGAACGTCGACAAGACTAAAGAGATGGTTGTTGACTTCAGGAGATCACGTCGGGACCACACTCCACTTATCATCAACACCTCACCTGTGGAGTTGGTCCAGAGCACCAAGTTTCTTGGTGTTCACATCACTGACAACCTCACGTGGTCCCTCAACACCAGCTCCATCACAAAGAAAGCCCAGCAGCGCCTCTACTTCCTGCGCAGACTGAGGAAAGCCCATCTCCCACCTTCCATCCTCACCATCTTCTACAGAGGAACCATCGAGAGCATCCTGAGCGGCTGCATTACTGCCTGGTACGGGAATTGCAACGTCTTAGACCGCAAGTCCCTACAACGGGTAGTGAGAACAGCTGAGAAGATCATCGGGGTCTCTCTGCCCTCTGTACAAGACATTTTCACCGCTCGCTGCATCCGCAAAGCTACCAGCATTGTGGATGATCCCTCCCACCCTTCCCACACTCTCTTCTCCCTCCTGCCATCCGGGAAAAGGTTCCGCAGCATACGGGCCTCCACTTCCAGGATGGGAAATAGTTTCTTCCCCCTGGCCATCAGACTGTTGAACTCTGGAACCACCAATATCATGGACTCTTAAAAACCCACCAATAATACAAAACTCTTAAACCCACCACTTCACCCACCACTTCCTCCACTTTTCATTCTGTATTATTTATTTATCTCGTGTTGCACTCTTGCACTTTAAGTAACTTTAAGTTTTACAGTAACACCGCTCCACCACACTGCTACACCATAATGTGCCTGGGCTGCTTTGTTCCACAACACTGCAGCCTTCCACGGATGAATGTACTGTCTGTCGTGCCGTCTGTTGTTGTCTGTCTTGTCTGTCTTGTCTGCACTTGTTGCCCCGTGTTGTGTCTTATGTTGTCTTGTGTCTTGTGTTGTGTCTTGTCTTGTGTGTAGCACCAGGGTCCTGGAGGAACGTTATTTCGTTTCACTGTGTACTGTGTATATGGCTGAAATGACAATAAAATCCTACTAAAATCCTACTTGAAAAGCAACACTGAGACAAAAACACCTGCAGTAACTGAACTTCATCACATCTTCATTTCTGTCTTTCTCATCCTGTGTGTTGTTTTCTCCTTTGTTTAGTGTTCATTTTGTATTTTAATTCTTTTGGATCAGTTTTTTGCAGTGTATTATTTCAGTACTGAGTTTGTACTGTAACTGCATTTCCTGTTATATTTGCTGGAATTTCCTTCAAGGTAAAATAAAAGATCCATCATCCTCATCATCTCTTCATTATTGATTTATTCCATCTTAAGGGTTGATTTTAAACTGAACTGTGTTTATGTTTTTAAATAACATTTTTAGACTTACAAACACATATTAGTTCACCATCTGGTCCAGAGGAGCTGGATAATCTAACTGAATATTTAAAGAACATGTTTTGTTCCACATTAGATAAAGTAGCACAGTTAAAACATTAAAGAATTAGAAAAGCTTATTCCATGGTACAACAATCGCATGCTCAGTCTACTTATCCACATTAATAGAATCCAATAAAAAGTCCTAAAGAAAAAAGTAGCTTTCCATTCAACACATATCTATACTTACTAAGAACCATGTAGGAGCTGAAGGTCAGATACCTGTAATGTACATTAGCGATAATTTTATGGATTTCTTTAACAATAAGACTGAAATCATTCGGCAAGAAATCCAAAACCAAATAACAAATACATCATGTCTGCTGTCTGAGACAGATACAAACACAGATCAAAACCTAATACCAACAGAGAGGTTAGTTTACTTTAATCCAGTTCTGCAGATTGACCTCATCTCAGCTATTTCCTTTTCCAAATCTTCTACTTGCAAACTCGATTCAGTCGCTACCAGACTAAGTCATGCCCCGTAATAATCAGGCCTTTATTAGAAATAATAAACTCATCTCTCAACCTGGGCTGTGTGCCAAAATAATTAAAAATAGCAGTTATTAAGCCCCTACTTAAGAAACTTAATGTTGACCCATTCAAGTAAACAAATTATCGACCGATTTCTAATTAGCCATTTGTATCAAAGATTCTGGAGGCCCAGCAGTTCTACTCATATCTGCATAAAAATAACATCTTTGAGAAATTTCTGTCTGGTTTTCGGCCACACCATAGCACTGAAACAACGCTTGTGAAAATAGTAAACGATCTATCATCTGAATAGGTATGCTTACTAGTCCTCCTCGACCTTAGTGCAACGTTCGACACCATAGATCTGCATAGACTAGAAAACCTAGTTGGCATAAAAGGAACAGCCCTTTCCTGAATTAATTCATACTTGACCAATCGTCATCAATTTATAAATGTAAATGATGAAACGTCAGTTCATACAAAAGTTAGTTATGGAGTCCCTCAAGGCTCTGTCCTAGGTCCCCTACTTTTCTTATTATATTTGCTCCCTCTGGGTTCAGTAATCCGGAAACATGGAATCAGCTTCCACTGTTACGCTGATGACACACAAATATATATATATATATATATATATATATATATATATATATATTTCAGCTAAATCAGATGATAAAATCAAAAATGAGGATTGTATAAGAGAAATAAAAACCTTCAGGTTTAATACTAGACTTTGCTAATTTTACAGTTAATCCTGTACCTACTGTCAAAAGCCTGGTCATCACAATTGACTCAGATCTATCTGTAGATACACACATTGGAAATATTACTAAAATAGTGTTTCTTCACCTTAGAAACATTTCTAAACTTCGAAGCGCACTCACTACATGATGCAGAAATATTGATACACACATTTATCACTTCAACACTAGATTATTGTACAGTAATGTGTTCTGAATATTTAACTGTGAAATCATCCACTCGTTTACTGGATCACTATCCACTATATATACTGTTCTAAACAGACAGTAAATGAGGAATCAGTGATGGAGAAACAACACTTCCATAAATCATCATGATTGTAAGAATAATGTTACTGCAACAAAATACAAGAAACATCAATAACACATAAATATTAATGTTATATTATGTATTAAACGTGTTATTAAATAATTTCTGCTAAATTTAAATTAACAACACTAGAAGACCGCTGCACTACACAGAACACAAAATGTTCTTTCAACACAAAAATTAACACAATTTCTTTTTCATTTTTCATTCCCTGAAACCAGTGACTCTGGCTCGAGAGGCCTGAATTTTCAACCCAATGATGATCATTTTCCAACACTTGCTTGTTTTTCAAATGTTCTATTTTTTAAATCTTGGTTAAATTATTTTTAAACTTATGTTTAAGTCAAAATAAAGTTACTTATTAAAACAATGGCATCTGTTTTTTTTTTTCTTACAGATAAAAGTGTCTTGAAAAGCATCACCAGCAGCTCCAGAAGACAAAACACAAACTGTTGCAGTGACTTACTGATGTAACGATGGCGTGTCGAGGGCTGAACATCAATGCAGAGCTGAGAGCTTCATACTGAACTTTAATAACAGAAATAACGTGCACAGAACTCATAAACTAAACATACTGAAAATAACATGTGTAAAACATAACATAAATAAACACAGAGGTGAACACTGAGAATGACCAGCACCCTGCTCTGATTCATTGGGGTTTATAACGCCAAACCCCGATGAGGCACACCTGGCACACCTGGCACAAAATGCAATGCAATGCAATGCAATGCAATGCAACCCCCGTCAGTCACCAGTCACCAGACCCTGCCTCATCTATTATTAAAGTTCAGTATGAAGCTCTCAGCTCTGCACTGACGTCCAGTCTCCAACACCCCATCGTTACAACTGACTTATTACTGCCAGCAGTGTTTCTACATAAGATCACTGATTAAAACAATAACCCATCCATGCTGTTTAATTTCTTATTCTAGTAAAATAAATTGATGGCGTCTCTTTCTAGACTGACACTGAAAGAGACTCTGGTTCTACAGTCAGTGAAGCTCTGAGCAAATCTACAGAAAAAAGAACAGCAGTGCAGATGAAGAGCTTTTACAGTCACTTCCATTAATGATCACACAAACTAAACATCTGTTCACATCTGTATTGATGTGATACTGAGGTGAATGAACACTGAAGACATGATCACACTCACCTGATACACTCAGTGGAACAGCTGCACTGGTGTGTGTGCAGCGTGAACTTCCTGTCACTGTTCCTGTGCAGGTGTATTTACCACTGTGAGAGATCTGAACAGAACTGATTATATAATCCTGTTTATCACTGACAGAACTGGATGATCCCTCCTTAAACCAGCTGTAGCTCCACTCAGTGCCCCCTATTCTCTGTATCTCACAGCTGAGAGTGACGGTCTCTCCTCTGAATGCATGTTCAGGATTTATCTTCACTACAGGTGTTGATCTCTCTGTTAAAAGAAGGAACATGTTTTGTTGTTATTTTCTGTGAGTGTATGACCTTTTTCAGTAATAAAGAACATTCAGTCATAAACTTTTAACTGTTACTGGTACAGATACTGTGTAAGAGATTGAAAGAAAGGAGTGAAAGAACATGCGTGTGGTTCTAAAGTCAGCGGAGATCTGGACAGATCTACAGAAGAAAGTGAACAGCAGTGATTCTCTGCTGTCTGTCTGTGTCTGCAGATGGGTTGGTGGTGCTGAAAATCATGTGTATATATCATAATGAAAACATTTACTGAAACAAGAAGAAAATCACTTTTCTACAACATAAACATATTGAACCAGAAAACAGTCACTGCATCTATTAGTCTCTCAGCTCAAAGTATATAAACTAATTTCATCTCTCAGAAGAAAAAAACATTTAAAATCATGTTTCCGTCACTGTGAAGCTCTGATACAGTTTCATCCACAATTTATAATTCACAAATAAGTATTCCACTTATTTTACATTTACGGCATTTTAGCAGACGCTCTTATCCAGAGCGACTTCCATGTCCTAATTACAGGGACAGTCCCCCTGAAGCAACTCAGGGTTAAGCGTCTTGCTCAGGGACCCAGTGGTGGTAGTGCCAGAGGTGAGATTCAAACCTGGGACCTTTTGAGCCATGGATTCATAGGTAAGTACCCTACCGCTAGACCACTGCCACCCCAACCAGTAATCCTAACGGTTAACAGTGTTCAGACTTCTTCCAGATAAGCGCATTTCAACAAACCTCTTTCAAACTACAACAGATCAAAGCGCATGGCAACACATATCATTTGATATATTTGGATTTTCTACTAAGGCTTTTTAAAGCGGTGGCCTAGTGGTTAGGGCATTAGCCACATGATCGGAGGATTGAGGGTTCGAACCCCTTCCCAGTAGGTTGCCCTGAGGTACCTTTGAGCAAGGTGCCGTCCCCATCACTGCTCCCCGGGCGCTTTCAATAGCAGCCCACTGCTGCACATGTGTGTATGGGTGAAATGCAGAGAACGAATTTCCCATTCGTGGGATTATAAATAAAGGATTATTATTATTATTATTATTAAAGGAGTTGGAAAGAGCTCATGTCAGAAGTAGGATACGAACCCACGCCTCCAGGGGAGACTACAACCTGAACGCAGCACCTTAGACTGCTCGGCCATCCTGACATGTTTTAGTGTTTAGTGATTAAAAACATAAGCATATTATAGTATCATAAGTAACATTGTTAATATTATTATTAAGTGAAAGTTTCTACCCTTCCCTGTGATAGGCTGGCGACCTGTCCAGGGTGTGTCCCCGTCCTTCGCCCTGTGTTAGTTGGGATGGACTCCAGCACCCCCCCGTGACCCTAATTAGGACAAGCGCCCCAGAAAATGACTGACTGACTGAGTTTTTACCCTTGTCATTGTGAAACGCAGCACAGCACAACAAAACTCAACCTCTGCGTTTCACCCATACACACGCAGCAGGGGGCAGCTATTGAAAGTGCCGGGGAGCGGTGACGGGGATGGTACCTTGCTCAAGGGTACCTCAGTGAAATCTACTGGTGAGGGAATCGAACCCACAATCTTCCAGCCCAGGGCCGAATCCCTAACCACTAGGCCACCACTGCCTATATTATTATAATTATTGATATTATTATTGTTGTTGTTGTTATTAATAATAATAATAATAATAATAATAATAAGACAACAAAAGTAATAATAACAATAACATTGATGCTATTATTATTATTATTAAAAATATATAATAATAATAATATTAATGCTCGAGGGTCAGACTGTCTGACCTGTCTGTCTTTAGTGAGGACGTGGTGTGTAATTGTCTACCATCATTATCAACATTATAAATTGTGGTGAGAGTTAAATCTTCTGGACTGTTCTGGGTGTTTGTTAGTTCACTAATTCAGTGAAACACCACTGGTTCACACAGTGAGGAGGAAACAGGGTTCAGACACTACACACTTCCAGCGATTCTCCACACTGGACTCAGGAGAGACGAGTCTCCTGCTGCTTCCTGGAACCCGTGAGTGAGACCTGTTTTCCTTTCGGACAGAGTGAAGGAGCCCCATAGTTTCAGCTGACAGAACACAAAAAACAGCAGGCCTGCAACATGAGTGTGATTGGCTGAGCTCATTTTGGGGACTTTTTTTTCTGTTAAAAAAGTTCTAAATTCCATTATTTAATTGGTTATTTGTTTCAGTGCATTGAGTATTTTTGTATTTGTGTTTTTGTTTGTGAAACCAGGAAACAGAATATAAATTAGAGTTTGTCTGAAAGTTACCAGAAACCAATGAAAAATGGTCTGTTTATTGAGAAGTAAAAATATGTAAATAACACTTTTTGTAAAATAACATCTAATATAGTATAAATGAAACTTTTGAATGTTTCCTCATTTGGTCCCTCATATGTCATGACTGCAAGGAGCTGCTACGTTACTGTCTGATAGACACACAGCAATAACACACACACACACACACACACACACACACACGCACACGTTATTGTCAGTGTTGCTGGTTAGAAGAACTCTGTAAAGCAATTACAGCTGAAATTACAGACAGTGTGTTTATTACAGTAACTTTTAGCCAGAGAAGCTCATTTACAGCAGTTTTATCAAATGTCTTCTGTGCAAACAGGCTCTCGATAAACACCTGACTGTAGCCTGTAGAAAAAAGTTCAGAATTAAAGAGTTTATATTCAGATTTACAGATTAAAACACACACTGTGATATATTACACTCTATTACAAGAGTGTACCTCACAGATACTGAATTATTAATGGTCTGTTTACTTGTGTTACTCTTGTATCTAAAACACAGTAAAACGAAGAACTTCATGAGTAAAATCTCATCTCTGCTTCATGTGTGTGATTGGTGTGAACATGAACTCCTGGAACAGTCGACCGCACAACTGCTCTGATGGTAAATGTGAGCAGAGTGAGACTGAACAGCGCCAGAAAACACACCGAGCCAAAGCTCGTAGATTAGATCAGACTCGCACTCATAGGGACGGAGAAAAGGGGAGACTCGAGAGTTAACTTTACTAAAATTACCAGCAAAGTCGTGTAAACGAGCAGTAAAGACTTGCTGTCTGGTTGGTGTTATAAAGGGGACGTGACCACTGTGGGAACTGTTCCTCATTACAGTCTCACTTTCTGGTCTCCCCCTGGCGGCGGGAATGAGTCTTACAGTATTGTTATATCATCATCTAGTCATTTATGTTACTGAACAAACAAACTATATATCTGCTCACATCTGTACTGATGTGATTCTGAGCTGAATGAACACTGAAGAGATGATCACACTCACCTGATACACTCAGTGGAACAGCTGCACTGGTGTGTGTGTAGCGTGAACTTCCTGTCACTCTTCCTCTGCAGGTGTATTTACCACTGTGAGAGATCTGAACAGAACTGATTAAATAATCCTGTTTATCACTGACAGAACTGGATGATCCCTCCTTAAACCAGCTGTAGCTCCACTCAATGCCTTCTATTCTCTGTATCTCACAGCTGAGAGTGACGGTCTCTCCTCTGAATGGATGTTCAGGATTTATCTTCACTTCAGGTGTTGGTCTCTCTGTTAAAAGAAGAAACAGTTTTTGTTGTTCTTTTCTGTGATTGTATCAACTTTTCCAATAACAAATTGATTTCAGTGTTACACTTTTAACTGTTCCGGGTACAGATAATGTGTAAGAGAGTGAAAGAAAGGAGTGAAAGAACATGTGTGTGGTTCTACAGTCAGTGGAGATCTGGACAGATCTACAGAAGAAAGTGAACACAGTGATTCTCTGCTGCCTGTCTGTGTCTGCAGATGGGTTGGTGGTGCTGAAAAATTAATGTCTATATATTAAAATGAAAACCTTTACTGAAACAGGAGTAAAATCATTTATCTACAACATAAACACACTGAACCAGAAAACAATCACTGCATCTGTTAGTCTCTCAGCTCAAAGTATATATATATATATATAAAATACATTTAGCATAAAATAACATTTAATAAAGTAAATAAAATAACATTTTTGAATGTTCCCTCATTTTATGTCATAACTGCAAGGAGCTGCTACATGACTGTCTGATAGAGACCCAGCAATCAGACACACACACAGACACACACACACACACACACTGTTATTAGTAATGATGACTTTAGTAGACATGATAGTTATGAACTCACCCTTTACTGTGACTGTAACAGGGTCACTGGAGTGTGATTGTATTTGTCTGTCAGGTAACTTTCCAAAACACCTGTACTGACCATTAATCACAGAAGCTCCTCTGATGATGAGAGTGTCTCTGTTTACAGTGTAAAACACAGACTGAGACACTGGAGTCCATCCCTGCTGTTTAATCTGTTTCTTCCACTGAAATGTCCATCCATCCTGAGTGTTAATCTCACACTTCAGAGTGACTGACTCTCCAGTGAACACAGTTCTCTCTGGTTCTACTCTCAGTGTAGGTTTGGGTAAATCTGTGAGAACAGAAGGGAAGGAGAAAAAAGAAGGAACAGTGTAAATTAATTCATCAGAAATTTAGGATTCAAGCTTATAGAAAGATGATTATGATTTTCTCATGTTAATGTTCTTGAAGATTTAAAAGTGAAAGTTGAAGACAAATATATCTAACATGTCAGAAACCACTAAGGTTTAAATTATAAAAAAATAACAATGAGGAAATTTATTAAAACCTATTTGATCTTTATGGTTTAAAGGTTTGAGGTTTTTTCTTTCTTTTAAGACTAATGTGGTGAAAAGTAATAATTGAGACTAATTTCTCAATAGAAAGTGCTGATGTGCTTAAATAATTTCGGTGTGGCTGTAGAAGTCAGTAAAGCAGTTACAGTTTAAATTACAGACAGTGTGTTTATTACAGTAACTTTTAGCCAGAGAAGCTCATTTACAGCAGTTTTATCAAATGTCTTCTGTGCAAACAGGCTCTCGATAAACAAAAGGGGGAGTGACCGCTGTAGGAGCTGATCCTCATTACAGTCTCACTCTCTGCTCTAATCACAGCGCTCTGTCTCCCCCTGGCGGCAGGAATGAGTCTTACAGTATTGTTCTATCCTCCATCTAGTCATTTATGTTACTGAACAAACAAACTAAACATCTGTTCACATCTGTACTGATGTGATTCTGAGCTGAATGAACACTGAAGAGATGATCACACTCACCTGATACAGTCAGTGGAACAGCAGCACTGGAGTTTGTGTAGTGTCCTGTCACTCTTCCTCTGCAGGTGTAATTACCACTGTGAGAGATCTGAACAGAACTGATTATATAATCCTGTTTATCACTGACAGAACTGGATGATCCGTCCTTAAACCAGCTGTAGCTCCACTTAATGCTTCCTATTCTCTGTATCTCACAGCTGAGAGTGACAGACTCTCTTCTGAATGGATGTTCAGGTTTTATCTTCACTACAGGTGTTGGTCTCTCTGTTAATAGAAGAAGCACGTTTTGTTTTTGTGTATGAGTGTATGAACTTTTCTAGTAATAAAGGCAATTCAATCATACATCTTTTACTGTTCCTGGTACAGATAATGTGTAAGAGAGTGAAAGAAGGCGTGAAAGAACATGTTTGTGGTTTTAAGTCAGTGGAGGTCTGGACAGATCTACAGAAGAGTAACAGGGGTGTGGTGCAGGCAGCATGTTAAGGCTTCGACTCTGTTAATGAGCCATGCTCTGTTCTGACTCACTGGAGATTAAATAGCAGATCCAATGAAGCTCACCTGTTCCTTCATGAGCTCAGGAGATCAGTCCGAACAGAGCGCCCTCTACCGTAACAAACAAAACCAAACCGTGACAAGAAGAAAGTGAACAGCAGTGTCTGCCAGTCTCGGACGGGCTGGAGGAGCTGATTATTGTATATATTATATATTATATATATAGTATATATTAGTATATATTATAATGAAAACTTTTACTGAAACAGGAACAAAATTATTTTTCTGTAACAAAAGCCCACTTAAACAAAAACTGCACCTTTTGTTTCATGGCTCAATGACTGTAAACTACTTAACACTCATGAACAAAATATCTATTTCAAATCATGTTGCTCTGTGAAATTGAGTCATGTTTGGCCTGTCAACTAAAAATATTTTTTTTTTCTTCAAGAAATCCCATGATATAGGCAAGCCTTAGATAGCTTTTTTTTTACAAAGAAAATTCTGTTACAATTATAACAAATTCATATTACAGAATAAAGTTGATGAAGAAATGCTTCGAATTGTCTCAGTTTAAACTTGACACAGACAGTTTAACATCAATGGTCTTGTCTTCTTTGGGACGCAGTTCGTCTGTGTTAACCTGCAGGTGAAGTTAGCACTGAGACGTGCTGCTGCACTAAATGTGTATTTGTGTTTTTGTGACCAGGTAACAGAATATAAGTAAATAATTAAGTGTGTATAAAAAAAAAAAAAACACTTGATTATATTTGAATGTTCATTTGCTTCTCAGTTCAACAAAACCCATCTAGACTTTCACCACAAGGGGGCAGCCCTTCACTGATCTATAAGGTGAGGGATGTTTAAACTGGGAATCAAACACATTTCAGAAGAAAAAGGAAACTAAACAGAGACAGTAGGATATTGTCTGATGAACAAACTCAGGGTCGCTCCCTCATTTTAATGTCAGTACAGCAAGGAGCCGCTACATGACTGTCTGATAGACACACAGCAATAGAGCCTTTAAAACAGCTGGAACATGTAGTCTAGTACAGTTTCTGTACATGGAACACACATGTGGTAGATGGAAATCTAGACAGATCTAGTGGACATTAAAACTAGGATGAAAAGCATGATGCAAAGAGGTTAATTCATGTATAAAATGTGTCATCATTTAAAATAAAAACAAGATGGCAAGGTGACAAACTATGTAAAAGTTTGTGACAAAAACGGAATCTCTTCAATCTGTAGAACAGATGTCACTCTGTGATTAATTAAGTGTGCCTGTCATATCCAGGAGAGGGAGCTCTCGTCACGGCACCTTCATTCTACATAAAGATGCCACAGAGAGAGAAGGTTGCTCACAACAAGCAGAGATCAAGAAGTGTTTAAAGTGATAACATTGACAGTGACAGGATACCTCACAGCACATTCAAGAATGAAGATGAATTCATCAGCACTTGAGAACTTCAAAAGTTTTAGGAACATTGCACACATTGACAAGAGAAAGTTGTACTGTTCTTGACATTGAGCGTTTAATGCTGATAGATGTAACTGACAAAAACTGTTCCCTCATCTCGCTCATTTTAAAGCGGATGAGGTGAAAGATCTAGAAGATGGGGGAATGGCAGAGTTGTTGATGTTAAAGGATAAAATTAGTGAACTGTGAATCTATTCAAAGTAGTGCACTTGAGGAAGTAGGTTCTGGAGTAGTGCAGGAACCCGCTGATCTATCTTCAGGACAGGAAAAGTTGCTAAAATAGCTAGAAGCAATTTGGCATTGAAGTTATTTTTGCAAGACAATCTTAATGTAGCTCAGGATTCAACAAACTAGTGTTAACAACACAAGGCAAGCTCAAAACCCAATTCAGCAGCAACACGTTTCACGCATCAGTGGGGCAGAGAGTTTAAAATATCAGGTCAGGTTGGCGAGCCAGGGCAAAAAGTTAAACTTAGTTTCTCAAGCCTAAGCTCACCAAATTGAACAAGTGATAAGTAAAGGCTTCCCTGAGTCAGAGATAGTTGAGGCAGTGGTCAGAGCCATAGCACCAGGCCTACAGTTCCGTAGCTACCTTGAAGGAAAATCAGACTTGACTTTACCCACTCTGAGGCATATTCTACGGTTTCATTATCAGGAGAAAGGGGCAACAGAAAAGCTAACTTCAGGCATAGAGCAGCTAACTTCATATCATGAGCAACCTACTTCCATACTTGCAACAGCAAACCTGTATGAACAAACTGACACTGACTGCACCAGAACAAAATTATCACTTATACTCAGGTAAATTAGAGTTTCTGGCATTAAAATGGGCAGTCACAGAGATGTTTAGGTATTATTTGTATTATGCCCCTACATTCACAGTGTTTAGTGACAATAATCCCCTTACATTTTTTGGCCGTATATGCAAAAAGAGATAGAACATTATGTAGCCAGAGCATGCACATGCTTGAAACAAAAGACACCTAGCAGAAAGACAAGAGCACCACTTGTTAATCTTGTCACTACGCAGCCCTTCAAGTTGGTGTCCATTGACTTTCTCAACCTGGATAAATGCCGGGGTGGGTATGAGTATATATTGATAATTGTTGATCATTTTACCCGCTTCGCTCAGGCATATCCAACCACCTTGAAGTCTGCCAAGACAGTTGCTGATCGAATTTTCAGTGGCTATGCCTTAAAGTTTAGACTTCCTGCTCGAATTCATCATGATCAGGACAGAGAGTTAGAGAATCAACCTTTTGCACAGTTGAAGAGGAACTGCGGTGTATTAGGGTCAAGGACAACACCCTACCACCCCCAAGGAAATGGGCAGGTGGAACAGCAGTGGGCTGAGCACACAGCCCTGAGGGGCCCCTGTGCTCAGTGTGATGGTGTTGGAGGTGCTGCTACGGATCCTGACTGACTGGGTGTTAAGGAAATCGTAAATATTTTATCATTGATGATGAACTGTTGACCTTTTTAGTATCCTTTTTTATTTACGACTTCCACCAATAGTTTGGTATGACAGTTGAATTTAGTACCTGAACCTTGCCAGACACAGGATTCCTCTTTCCTGTTTATAATTTTGTAACAAGGAATGTAGGCTATTTACTGCTGTAAAATCAGGAAAGCAAATAAAAGGCTTGCAGAAGGGGAAGCACTCCAGAGAAGGTAACCGGTGTTGGCTGGTGCCTGGCTCCCCTTGCAAGTAAAGTCTCTGTGTACAGGAATTTTCTGACATAACTTGGTCCTTCGAGCTGGATCGCTACATATCCGTGTCCCTACGGAGCACTTGGAGGACGCTGAAGTCTGACGCTGATGCTCCTTCAAGGTAGTTACTATAGACTGTGGTTTTTTTGTTTGTTTGTTTGTCTGTCTGTGTGAATGGGAGAGACCTAGTGCTGAAACAGGACAACCCAAAACCTAATGGTGCTAACATAAAGTTTTCCCTGAGGACTGGCCTGGTGATCCTCTCCATGGAGGATTTAGGAGGTGGTTAACAGAATCAAAAACGTTTTTCATCTCTCGGGATTAGAACCCCCAGTGGAGGACCGGACTGGACAATAGATCTAGCCTAGAAGCTTGTTCTCCAGTGAGTGATTAATGGCCCAAAGAGGACTTTTCTAGTGACCCACCTCAGTGGACTCGTAAGTGCCTTATTGTCAAATGAAGTGAATGTTTGAGGCAATTTTGTGTATGTTAACAGGATATTATAGAGGAGTTCAAGTTTGCAAATATTGTGGCTACGGCGCAACAGGCACAAGGAAAAGTCATTAGAAAACAATAGAACTTGTACAATAGAAAGAAAAAAGGAAAAAATGGGGAATTGTTGCAAAACTAAAGAACGCATTATTGGAGGCATTTAGACCTCCAATTAGCATGTGGATAAGAAAACATTGTGTCCAGCTTCCCACATGCACATTAGATGAGTTCATGAATTATGCCATACATGCAGAGAAAATTACAGAAATGAAAAAGAAACAATCAAAGATAGATGTTTTCTGGCAATGTGACTGTGAAATGTTTTACCAAGCGAATCAAGGAAGAGTGTCAGGACTTGGGGGTTTCTGTCGTTGTGGTTTTGTTTTACTCACAGTAGAGGGCGCTCTGTTCTGATGACATGAAAATGAAATGAGCCGCCAAAACCGGGACATCTGGGGCTTTGAGAAGCGGCTGGAGGAGCAAGAGCGAGTGATGGGAGCCATGATTGAGGACCTCCGAGCAGTGCTGCCACTGTGGCAGCCGGGGCGTTGCGAGCGGAGCGGTGAAGTACAGAGGGTCACCGCCACTGAGATCTCGCGACGCTTGGACCTGCTGAGTCGCTCAATCCAGCTCGCTCCCTTGATAGAGTTCAAAGAACGGCTGGAGGAGTACGGCCGAATGGAGAAGGCAGTACAAGCCATTAAAGAGGTAATGTTAATGGGGCGGCCCCTTCAGAAAGAGGCTTCGTTTGCGCCCCTTTCTTTACCTGCTCCTGCTTGCCACCAATCGCAACGCTGGATATCGGTGGAACCCGCCTCCTTCACCAATCACAGCGGTCCGTCCGCGGAGACAGCGCTGTGCACCAATCACAGCGGTCTGTCCGCGGAGACCCCACCCTATGTGAAACACGGCGCGAAAATGGTGGCTACCCCGCAGAAACAAAGAAAAAAGGGGAAGAGGCGTGCACCTGGCACAGTACACAACCCCAGCTCCTCTAACCTGTCTGCTGAGCAGAGGCCAATAGAGGAACCGTTTCAGGTAAGAGAATTAACTTTGAGAATTCAGGAATTAGAACATGAACTACAGGAGTCTCAGAAGGTCTGGCTGTCTGTTCTGGGTGCAGAAAGACAGAACAAAAACGTTTTAGTTGAGCAGCTCCAGGAAATGGAGGCTGAGCTCCTCACCAGGGATCAAGTAATCTGTACATGGAACCAGGATCTGGACGCCCTGAAAACAAAGTGTAAGAAATTGGAGGATGAAAACGCCTCTCTTCAGGCTGTGAAACACCAGCTGCAGGTGAGCCACCAGTTGCAAGTACATTCCCTTCAGGAGGAACTAGCTACAGTAAATGGGGAACTTCAGGAAAAGCAGGCTAGGTACCTAGAACAGGAGAAAGTCTGTAAGGATCTCAGGGAACAGATACTTTGGCTAACCGAAAACTTAAACAGCACCCAGGAGGAGTCAGAAAGGCTCAGACAGGCCAAATTGAAGCACAGTGCACTTCTCGCAGACATTCACCTATGAGAAGATCAGATCAAACAGCAGAGGGAATTGCTGGCGAGGCTCAACCAACAGCTGGCAGAAAGCAAGACCTCTGTTCTGCAGATAACCAGCTCAGCCACCCATGAAAGACTGAAACACGAAGAGGAGCTCACCACTCTGCATTCTCAGCTTGAGGAGACCAAAGGACTCTTGTCTCTTTGCCAGAGTGACCTTGCAGCTATGGAATGGGAGAGAGAGGTTTTAGCTCAAGCCCATGGTGAGCTTCGAGTAGAGGTCAGTGGACTCATGCAGGAGCTGAAGCAGGTGCAAGGCAACAATGCCGCTCTGCAGACAGAACTGGAAAAAGCCAGGAGGGAAACCAAAAAACTCACTGATCTGCAGGACCCACCCAGAGAGTACGGTCAAGGAGGGCAGGTAATGCACAATTTTCTATGTTTGATTTCAGACAAGAAACAAAGAATGCACTGTGGTTATGAGAACCTGGACTCCGTGAGACTCACCCTGCAGGTACATGGAGCAGAGTGTCACAGGGCCAAGAGGGACTCTTCTATGAACCACAAAGATTCATCTGTTTAGCTCTCTTTCAGACCCTTTCAGGCCAAGGCTTTCCAGTGAGTCGGACCATTCCTCACGGGACCCCCGTGGTGAGTCAGGGAGAACTAGGCGTTCTAGAACCTATGGTGGAGATCCTGTCCACAGATCCTTCAGGTGAGAATATAAACTTATCACAACAGAGAATACCCAGAAATTAAGTTCCAGGATTATTTCCTCTCCACATTCCCCGTATTAAGGAGGAAAGCTAGGATTATTCAGGTCTCAGCGGAGAGCAGGGGATTCTATCGGCCAACTAGGCAAGGACTTCTTAGTGAACCTGTTCTGAACATACCTGTACATAATGCTGGAACTGACACTGTATATGTTCCCTCCGCCCAGTCAAAGTTACAGAACCAGACAACCACATCAAGGCATTTGACTCCCAGTCTGGTTCATCAGAAACCACTTCCACCTATTACCTCAGGCATCATCTCTGGAACAGACTGCCCTTCATGGATCTCTTCCCTTGTTTCAGTGCATTCAGTAAGTAAAGTCGCAGAAATCGAGTCTAGTTCCTCAGAGGTACTCAATTCCCTTGACCTTAGCCTTTTAGAGAATGATCCAGAGGAGGAGTACTCCAGAGGCTTTGTGGAAGCTAAGCAACGCACAAGTTATCATGCCTCTCAGAGGGAAGCATACAGTTACCCCGGCCTCCCAGAGGCCAGCAGTGCCAGAGGAGAGCAACAGCGTTCACGGCAGCAGTGGAAGGATACCTTTCCTTTATTGCTATCAGTGCCCCCAAAAGAGTCTTCACACCAGCTGTTCTTCCCCCAAACCTCCTGCTAAATGCCCGCGTGAATATCATCCCAGTCGGCACAACACTACAACTAGGCTCCAATCAGCACCTGAAAGTTCCAGAGCAGAAACACGCTTTGCCGGTTTCACTGCTTCCCAACACCGTGCCCATAACACGTCCCTGCTATCAGTGTCCTCAGAACTTGTGGCCTGTACAACATTTGTATGAAGGAGAGGAAAAACTCCCCACCTTGGATTACGAAACGAAAGTCATGGAAAGCGAGAAGGACAGAGACCGGAAGCGGAGCACACACAGGGTAACTAACTCTTCCCAGGTGTGCTACATTAAGGCTGACTACTTAAGCCTCAATGAGTCAGAACAGAGCGCGGCTCATTCGCTACACTCTTGTTGGCGTTACGGGTGGTTTTGCGTTTTAAGTATTCCAGTTACGCGTCTGGATTTTGGGTTTTGTTCGTGTTCTGGGTCCAGTTTTGTGTCTGGACTTCTGTTTATGTTTAATAAAAGCACCTTGAGCATCTCTGGCTCCGCAGTGACGTCCCTCCTGCTCCCCGCCACCGTGACAAAGAGGTAAAAACAGAGGAAAAGGAAGGTTTAGAGGAGGTTTTAGAGGACGAGGTGGTCGAGGCCGAGGATATGGTCCAAAGTTGAGAGATGAAGCATGTTTTAATTGTGGAGAAATGGGACATTGGGCAAAGAATTTTCCTAAACAAATAACAAAATGACTAGATGGAAAACAGGAAGTAAAACAGAGGGAAGAAGATGGGCAGGGTGTTTTACTAGATTTAGAGGATATATGTTATGCAGGATATAACAGACCAGACATTACCTTAATAGTTGAAAATAAACCTTGTGTGACAGTGGGGCCTGTACGACAGTAATGAGAGAAGATGTAGACTGGTTGCCAGTATCAGAAGACATCATAAATGTTTGATCTGCTAAAGGGTGTATTGAAACCAAATTCTTAACTAAACTTAACTTGCAATTACTGACCCTGCTACGGTGTCAACCGTCCATGCTCCTGTAGCACTGGCCAGTTGTTGTTCATATAATTTACTGGGTCGTTGTAATGGTTAATTTGGATATTTGTATCATTCCTGATGGTACAGGAGGAGGAATGATTGCAAGACGAAAAGGTGAAAATAGTAGACCTCTCCTTCAGCTTTTACTGAAAAAATGTCACTATCTGTGGACTTTAGACTTACCAACTCAAGGGCAAAGCAATATTCTGGGACAATTACTAGAGAAAGCTAGAAAACGTGTAAAAAAGGACTCAGATATGATGAAAGGAGAGTTACATATGTTGAGATTCAAAAGTACTCACCTCCACACATTTCTTTGGCAAAAAGTAAGAAAGCCAAATGGAAAGACAGTGGCCCAACTTTGGCCAAACTCCAAACAGCCATAGAATGGGGAAAAAAAGGGGAGATGAGTTTGTGAGCGATCACTCCAACTTCAAGAGACAAAACCTAAATTGGGTTATAAGTACCACACCTACTGTCCACCTTACTGATAACACTGAAGTATGACAAATCTTCCTCACTGAGGAAGAGTGGAACGAACTGAAAGAGGTGCCTAAAGAATTATGGACCACTGGTCCATCAGACGTGAGATTACTAAAGGATCAATTACCAGTTCAAAAAAGAGCAAAAAGTGAATATAGACCAGTAATACGACAATTCCCTCTAAAAAAAGATGCAGAGGATGGAATTAGGCCAGTTATTGAGGCTAACCTTGCGGCAGGAGTGTTAATACCATGTCCGGACTCCCCGTGCAATATCCCAATTTTTCCAGTAAAAAAGGCTCCGTCATCTGTGGGATGGCGAATGGTACAAGACCTTAGAGCTGTGAATAGTGCAGTAATTCAAAGAGCCCCCACCGTTCCGGACCCAAATACGTTGCTCAATGAGCTATGACAAGATGCTAAAGTTTTTACAGTCATAGATCTCAGCAATGCATTTTTCTCTATTCCATTACATCCAGAAAGTCGATTCTGGATTGCTTTTACCTTTGAAGGGACAAGGTATACGTATGCAAGGTTATCACAAGGGTTTTGCGAGAGCCCTACTATATTTTCCGCCGCTATACCAAGTTGTTTAGCTAAATATACTCCTCCGTGTTCCAGTCAAATATTAGTTTATGTAGATGATATTCTATTAGCATCAAAATCAGAGTCAATATGTAAAAAGGATACTTTAGCTCTGCTCAAATATTTAGCTGATACGGGTAATAAGGTGAATAAAGATAATCTACAATATTGCAAAACTAGTGTTAAATATCTAGGACATACACCCCCGCCTGATGGTAGAGTGGTAAATATAGAGAGAAAAACTGCAATATTATCAGCACCTAAGCCTAAAACAAAAAAACAAATGATTTATAGAAGTTAAGCAGCTCCTAGTAAGCTCATCAGTATTAACACTGCCAGATTATAGAAAACCTTTTATACAGACGGTAGACTGTAGAAATGGATACATGACGTCAATGCTAACTCAAAAACATGGGGATAAATTAAGACCAGTAGCATGCTAAGTTTAACCCAGTTGCAATGGCAACTCCACATTGAGTGCAAGCAGTAATTGCAGCTTCTATGGCCGTTGATAAGTCTAGCGAAATAGTGCTTTTCCACCCACTAACTTTGTTAGTTCCTCATGCAGTTTCAGTTCTCTTGTTACAAACAAACATGTCATTCTTATCTCCAGCACGACATCTGACCTGTATGTCAACACTCATGTCGCAACCTCATATAGAACTATAAAGGTTGCACAATTTTAAACCCATCTACCCTTTTGTCTAATGCTGTGGAAGGAACACCCCATGATTATCTAGAAGAGGCAGAAGTAAGACACAAACCGAGACCAGATTTAAAAGACCAACCTTTAGATGAAGGGGAAACAGTTTTTGTGGATGGGTCAGCAAGGAAGAATGAACTAGGAATAAATCAAGTAGGATATGCAATCGTAACATTAGAGACAGAACCAGAACCCTTACCAAAGTAATTACTCAGCACAAGCAGCTGAATTAGTAGCCTTAATAGAAACCTGTAAACTTTTTAAACGTAAAAAAGTAACTATTTATACAGATAGTCAGTACGCTTACGCAACCGTACATGTATTCTGCCAACAATGGCACAATAGAGGAATGAAAACAGGGCCACAGGGCAACATCAGACCAAAGAGAGGAGCATTCCCCCCAACACCTTACCCTTTCCATACAATACATATGGATTTCATTGAACTCCGCAATAGTCAAGGTTACAAATATTGTTTGGTGCTGGCGGATGCGTTCTCTAAATGGGCAGAATTATTTCCTACAAAAACTCCAGACGCCCTAACAGTGGCCAAAGCCATATGTAAACGAATAATACCCACTTTTGGGGTACCACAGAAAGTGTACAGTGATAATGGCAGCCATTTTGTCAACACAATAGTGAGTAAAATGGCATCGAATTTAGGAATAGACTTAAAAACACACTGTAGCTACTACCCCCAAAGTGCAGGGTTAGTGGAAAGAACAAATGGTTCAACTAATCTAACTAAGGAAATAAATGGAGGAAACTGGCACACAATGGCCACAGTGTATAGATCTAGTTCAGCTGAGTATGCATATAACTCCAACTTTTGGCAGTTCTTTACACCGTTAGAAGTATTGTATGGTAGACCATAAAGGCTACCGGCTTTAGATAGCAATATTAATGACCCTGATGATGATCCGAATCTTGCTGATTATATGAGAAAAATGTTGGGTGACAGAGAGATAAGAGCAGTTAATGTAACCCCAGATTCTAGGGACCGCCAGTGTGCATAGGGTACTGGGTGTTCACTAATGTAATTAAGAGAAAAAATTGGTCCAGTCCCCAGTGGGAAGGTCAATACCAAGTACTCCTGACCACCCCAAGTGCTGTAAAAATTGCTGAGCGACCCACATGGATACATTTGTCACACTGTAAAAAATCAACCTTAGAAAGTGAGGTAGGAGCCACGCAGTAAAGGGTGAAGTCTGACTACAAAGGGGGGTTGCGGTGTAGAAGCAGCTTGTCTCAAAGTCAGTGAAGAAATCAGCCACCCCTTGCTGCTTTAGGTTATCCTACCACACTTGAAACAATGTTGGGAAAAATTAAAGTCCTTATAGTTACGTTCATGGTACTATTTCAGGTTTTGCGGTTACAATTTTATAGTCCACAGGAAAAATATGACAAGAAACAGAGACAGGAGAGGTGGCTGAATAATGCCAATGAACTCCACGAACCAGGAAATGTAACCCATACTTATCACACAAATGTTTGGTATCGCTATGCTGAGCTGGTAGCAAGGAACAGAAATGTATCAGGATGTTATGTTTGTTCTTATATGCCAGTATCATCTGCTCATCCTAGGTTGACTGCTCTCCCATTGCCCTCATCTGAGTCTGAGTGCGTAATTGAATGCATTATTACTGGAAGTCCGATTCCAGGTAACGTTACCGATACAAATGGTGTGATAATTCGACAAGAATGCGATAAGCTTTTTACATTCGAAAAGCTTAAGATTAAAAGACCAATGATTTCCCAAGTTCGTATGACGAGTGATTTTCCTCCACTGTGTCATTAATAATGGTACGGTTAAAATCGGAAGACTTCTACTTAGGGTTGTCAAAACGATCCTGAATGAGGCTGAACTCACACCCAAGGATCTTGAAATTTGTGCACAGAAGCAGGATATTGATTTTTTTAATGTAAAGTTAAGGGATGCTACAACGGCCAATTTTCTAGTCTCAGAGAAGCTTCAGGAGACAGAATTAGAGGCTAAAGTGAGCAGAAACCAGGCCCAGGAAATTTGTACCAGAATTCAAGCCAAGGAAATTGAGAATGTTGAACTGAGGAACTGGAGGTGAAGTGTAAGCGATTGAAAGATGAAAACATCTCCCTCCAGGCCTTGAATCACCAGTTGCAGGAAAGCAACCAGTTTGGTATGCTCCCTTCAGGAGGATTTGGCTAAAGTTAGTTGGGAACTTGAGGAGAAGCAGGCTGGGTATCTAGGATATGAAAAGGACTGTAAAGACCAGATTATGTGAACAGTATCCAGGAGAAACTAAGGGCTGAATCAGAAAAGCTCAGTCAGGCCAATGTAAAGCATTATGCACTCCTCATGGACATTCACCAAAGAGATGAACAGATCAGCTGCATGAACATTCAGATCACTCAACAGAAGGAGTTGCTGACAAGACTCAACCAACAGCTGACAGAGAGAGAGAGAGAGACCTCTGCGTTGCAGAGGATCACCTCAGCCACAAACGAATAACTGAAAAACGAGGAAAGGATCAGTAATCTGCTTTCGCAACTTGAGGAGACTAAAGGCCTCTTTCCTCTTTGTCAGAGGGAAATCCAAACCAGGGAAACAGAAGGAAAAGCTCTGGCTCAGGACTATGGTGAGCTTCAAGGAGAGGTCAGTAAACTCATGTAAGAGAATGAGGTCCTGAGGAAGCTGCAAGCTCTGAGTTTGGTCCGAAGGGAATGGCTGAAGAAAACGGTTGAACAGGAGAACCAAACCACACACACTGCAACAAGGGGAGTAGAGATTCCAACCTTGCAGGAGAAACTGGAGAATAAAGTGGCCATTATGGAGCAACAACTGAACCAGACCAGGGCAAAGCTGAAGCAGATACAGGAAACAGTGTCATTTTGCAGGCAGAACTAGAAGAAGCCCAGAGAGAGGCCAGTAAACTCAGAGCTGCAAGAGCATGTCAGAGGTATAGGAGCAGTATCAAAGACCTGGTGCTCAGAAGTGAAGGTCTTGAAATGTCAACTTGCTCAGCAGACCCAAGTGCAAACTGGAACCCTGGTGGATAGCTCCAAGGTGGAATAGTGGTGAAACAGTCTGAAGGTCGAGGAGGGCAAAGAAAAGAAATTCAACATTGAATGTGAGCCTTTCACCCCATCAATACCTCAGTCTATCTCCGCAATAACTCCTACACCGAGGCTCCTACAGCATTGTTGTTTAACAGCAAGTTCGGCTTCACCGTGATCGATGGTAGCGGTGTGCGATATGGGACATCACAGGGCAACACTAGAGAAGTGCTACATAGTTACAGTGGTCCCAAAGAGCATGGTCGAAGAGGGCCGTTTGCGCACCGTTTTGCATGTTTGAGTTTATTGAGAAAAATAAACAAGTCGTTATTTTTATGAGAACCTGGACACCATGAGATCCATCCTGCAGGTAAATGGGGGAGAAAGCAATGGTGCAGAGAACGACAAGACCATTTGTCTGGCATCCGAGCAGGACATGGATAGTTCTTGCTTTGCAGACAAGTGGACAGGACTATGAACTGAGTAAGTTTATGCCTATGTTGAATGGTTTGCAAAGAACTATCAGAAACTTGGTGCCCCTCTGGAGATCATCATCAACAAAGGTCAGAAAGAGGCACAAAGCCCAAATGAACACAAGATAACCTCCTTCCACAAGGAGGTAATGAACACTGTATCTTCAGTTTTCCTGGACTTTTCAGTGGACTCGGAACAAAGCAACTGGTTGCGGAATGTTGCACTGCAGGCCCAGAGCAGTCAGCACGGGGCATCTTTTGGAGAAACCAACAGCGAGGCTCCTGTTCTGGATGATGTACCCGACTTCGAGACCTTGGAGATAAAACACCCATGGAATTGGACACTATGAGGAGGGTCTGTTGGAGGGGTCTGTTGGAGTGGTGGCCTAGTGGTTAGGGCGTTGGCCCTATGATCGGATGATCGGGGGTTCGAACCCCTTCCCAATAGGTTGCCCTGAGGTACCCTTGAGCAAGGTGCCGTCCCCGTCTCGCTCCTCCCTGCGATGAGCTGGCGACCTGTCCAGGGTGCGTCCCCTGTCCTTCGCCCTGTGTGAGCTGGGTTGGACTCCAGCGCGACCCCGTTTGGGACAAGCGGCAGAAGATGGATAGATGGGGTTCTGTTTGTCCTTGTGTATTGTTTTGGTGACTATGTTAAATAAAATTATGTTCTGGATCACTGGCTCTGTGCAGACATCCTTCCCGCAACCCGACATTGTTACAGTAACACACGCACACACACGCACCAGTCAACACAGTTCTCTCTGATTCTACTCTCAGTGTAGGTTTGGGAAGATCTCTAAAAAGTTAAAAAAATCTGTTTATATTAAGGCCATTTAGAGTTAATTTCATTAATGAACACACAAATTCAACATCTGTTCTCATCTGGGGTGATTTTTTACTTTTGCACATCACATCTGTTTTATTTTTTCCTCTTAAATGTAAAATCAGTAAATAAAATTTTTTCCACTAAAAATTTCCAATAAAAATAAATAATAAAAAACACATCATCCCCTCTAACCTTTACTTTGGACCATAACAGTTTAATTACTGAGCTGTTTAACTACATAATCAGTCCCCAGAGCGAGAGGAGCGATCCTGCCTCTGAGAAAGGAGAACATGTTTCAAATACAGCTCAGTCACTTTGTGTTCCATCAAACAGCCGCACACACACCAGACCGATTTCCTCCAGTTTCACTGGAGAACTTTTACTAAAGTCACACATCGCAGTGAGACTAGTGTTCAGAGGAGATGATGATTACAGTAAAGGAGGTGAATGTCTTCATCAACAAAATAAAAGCTGGAGAATAAACCTGAGATTTGAGTCTTACACCAGAAACAACTCGGCAACAAACAAACAAACAAAACACAAATCACTGCATGAACTCAGTGATCAAGTTTTGCCCCATAAAGTCACTAATTTAACAATGACTTAATCAGAAGCTGATTTCGATCAGTCATATCAGATGCTCTGTGCTCGACTGTGCTTGATAAAGATGTGACTGTTAGGAGAGTAAAACGCTTCATTTTTCTGTGACATAAAGACTCTCAACCATCAAACCATCACTGCATCCATTTGTCTTTTGAGATTAAAGAAAAAGACTGAATTTACTCTAAACAAACTTTAAAATCTAGTTTCTTGTCAGTGTGAACAGAAAATTTAATCAATAAGTTATCATTAATTTTTTAGTCATTCTGTTTAAAATAAAGTTGACATAGACATTTTAAATGACCTGAATTCAAAAACTATTTAGAATATAAATTTAAAATATTTCACTTAAAATGGATGTATCCAATTGGATGATAACATGAACACATAAACCTGAGACAACCTTTCACCATCACCTAAAGTGGAGCAGATCTCTTCAGGTAACCTGCAAATAATGAGACGTGAGATTATAGAGTCACTTCAAACTAAACATCTGTTCACATCTGTACTGAAGTGATAGTGAGTTGAATGAACACTGAAGAGATGATTTGCTTTTTGAACTAAAGAAAATACATTAATTTATAGACACTCATAAAAAAAAACTATTTAAAAGAGCGCCATCTACTGTGACACAAGCCTGAGATAAGATGGCTCATTTTGACTCATATTAATAAATATTATTATATTATAGAATAAAACTATGCTAAATTCTAAACTGGTCTCAAAATGCTATAAATGCATTTATCATCTGACTTGTCATCTGTTATCAGGCTGTTTTGGGACACTTTACACAGTAATGTATTAAACATTCAATTTAAATTTTTCAGGCAGATCAATCTGTATAAGTGAATACTTTACCTTGAGTTTCTCCACAGTGGATGAGGGCAGTCAACACTAAAGCAGGGATAGAAACAGAGGACATGATGAATTAATATGAAATGTAAACTTGATCAAAGACAGAATGAATGAGTGTGAAAGGTCTGAGCACAGCTGGAGATGAAGAATCAGTTCAGGCCAGACAGAGTAAAACTCCAGAACTACATACAGTGAGTGAATCACACAGAAGAACATCAGACTCATATTAACAGCTTCATCCAGCAGAGCTCACTTTACTGAGTGTTACAGAGAGAGCACTGAGCACTGAGCTGACACTATGGGATCCCTTCTTCTTAAATACTCACGGAAATCTGGTCAAACAACAACTTAAAACACCAAAAACTATAATGTGTTAATTATGTGCTGTCTTCATTATTAATTCACACATTAACAACAATGATTACAATGTCCGTTAGTTCATTCTGAAAACCAAAGATTTTCCATCTTTTTGAAAAGACATACAGAAGAATGTGTAACCCACACACCAAATGTGTAGCAGTTAGCAGCCAGAGCCAGCGCCCAGGGAGCAGTGATGGGGACAGTTCCATGCACAAGGGTACTTCAGGGTAACTTACTTGTCTGGGGTTCAAACTCACAGCCTTCCGATACTGGGGCCTAGTGCCTAACCACTGCTTTAAACTGAAAGTGAAAGTGACAACTTGTCATTGTGAACACACAGGACACACACAGTGCACCACACAGCGAACTCTGTCTAGTCCCTAGTCCATGTCCCTATCCAATAGGTCACCATTGCCCCAGTAAAGCTGATGATTTGGAGAATGAGTGTAAAGAATCACATCATGGTAACAAGCGATCAACATGACCAGTAAAAACACAAGGGGTATTTTTTTCTTTACTTTTAACCAACAGAGCAGAAAAAGCAAGAGAGAATAAATTAAACAATCTGGAAAGAACAACATTAAATGTTTTTTTTAATCTGGTGGCCAGATATGGGGTTTTATTGTACAAAATTATTTTGCAGATGTGTGTGAAGGCTTGTGCACATATATCTCAATCAGTGTGTGAAAGTGACAACCCTTGTCATTGCAAGGTCACAGCACAGCACATGGTGAACCACAACCTTCTGATATGAGGGCGACTCCCTAACCACTAGACCACCGCTGCCCCTAATCTCTGCATTTCATCCATACACACATGCAGCAGGGGGCAGCTAATGAAAGTGCCCGAGGAGCAGTGATGGGGATGGTACCTTGCTCAAGGGTACCTCAGGGCAACCTACTGGTGAGGGAATCGAACCCACAATTTTCAGATCTGGGGCAACTCCCTAACCACTAGGCCACTGCTGCCCCGGCCCGAGGAGCAGTGATGGGGACAGTACCTTGCTCAAGGTTACCTCAGGGCAACCTACTGGTAAGAGGTTTGAACCTTCAGCTCTACTTTCTCTTGTGTCCAATGGCTGGTGTCTCTGAAAGAGACTCATGTAACCTTTACTTAAGAAATGAGGAGCAGCTCAATGCATTGTCCAGAAATGTATTTAAGATCTGAAACAGGAAATTAATTCTGATGTTAACAAGGTTTTTTATTATTTGGTGGTGTTGTTCTTACTCACACACACATCTATAAACACACTTCTGGACTGTGATCAATATGTTGTCTCAGCTCTTTATGTACAGAATGAGCCACTGAGGTTAAATAAAATGAATAAATGATTAAATAAATAAATGAATTAAATAAATGATATTTCATGGATCGTTTATTTTTTCTTACCTGTTTTGTTTCTATGTTCACTTTAGCTTTTGGTTTGAGTGATACATGTATCAGTCCATCACCTCATCTCAACATTCTTTGCTGAAGAAGCCAAACTGCTCCTGGTGTTCAGTGTTGTGTGAACATGTTTGTTGATACATTGATGATGTTATTTACTGTTGGCCCATCATCTTAACTACTGTATAAAGGAACAATGTTCTCGTGTGGATTTAAAGGTGAAAACAACTTTGGGACAGGCGGGTAAAATAACTTCCAGACATCATATTCTGTTGTAGTGAAGTGAGATTTTGGTGCCAATGAACCCAAAAATCTTTAATCTCAAAATGCCAAAAAATTCACACAAACTATCAGCCTTGTAAGATTTCAGAACTTTTTAGAATATTTCAGATGCCTGTACCTTTGCACTCTTAACACCCAGGCACCTGGAAAAATTGTGGAAATACAAGTGTTTGGTCTGATTCCAAATTTGTATTTATTTAGTTCGCTGCATGTACCCAACGTAGACAAACATTGTAAACCAGAATCCTTATTCAGTTCTGACTGTCATTTCAAGACTGTTTCTTTGTCAGTGTTGGAACTATGGGCTCTAAACATTTTGGCAGCTGTTCATTTCTCCATTTCCAACAACTGTACTTGGTTTCATTCTCTAGTGTGTCAGAGGTTTATCCAATCCAGCGTGGACCAAGTGATATAACTGTCTGACAATATATTCTCACACTCAAGTGTTCAGTGGCTCTAAAACCTTTCTTGGCGCTCCTCTCTGGAAATCATCACAATATTCTTTTCTGAACCAGATATTTTAATTTTAATATTAGTAAATAAAAATCTGTTATAAGGTACAGTGAATTAAACGTGAAATGAAGGTCTGAAGGTAAACGATTCCTTCAGACACATTTGCTTCAGTGTAAAAGGTGAACCAGAAAAATGTAATGAATACCTTTGCTTGAACTGATGGAATTCGCTTCATTGATAGTGATAGTATGTTGTAACTTTACCATTTTATAAAATAATCAAATTGTTTAATTCTTGTTCTCTCACTTCTTTGTATGTACCAATGGCTGCAGTTTTCTGATGATACTGTGATGGACTGGGAACCTGTCCAGGTTGTCCAGGGTGTTTTCAGTGTTTTGTACTCTGAGCACTGGGATAAACTCCAGCACTCCCTGCAGCCCTGGTTAGGATGAATAACTAGGATAAGGATGAATGAAAGGATGTGTAAAATATATGTCGTGTGGAAACTAACATATTATAAAGTGTGTTTATCACAAAACCCTGTGACGCTAAAGAGTTTCACAGCACGTCTACAACAGCTCTGTTCAACACCAGTGGAGCAGTCAGTAACACCAGAGAGCAGATAACATCAACACCAAGTGTTAAAGATCCCATCACACACACACTGAAACATCACCATTCGTATATTTATTCATATATTTATTATGTGTGGAAATATTTACTCAGGGAGATTTCTTAAAATGAACACAAAACACTAATCAAAATGATCTGAATCCAGACATTTATGTTCACTTTA
This sequence comes from Hepsetus odoe, assembly GCA_017165825.1. Taxonomy (NCBI): domain Eukaryota; kingdom Metazoa; phylum Chordata; class Actinopteri; order Characiformes; family Hepsetidae; genus Hepsetus; species Hepsetus odoe. The sequence goes on along the minus strand of JABMDN010000589.1, from coordinate 22,454 downwards.
AAGAACTCATTAATATCATACTGATAAACATCACACATGAAAAACACAATTATAAAGAAAAAAAAAATGGATAAGCAAAAAAATTGAAACATTTTTCAATTTTCAATTTGAGACATCACTTACCAGTGATGACAGTGAGTGTCCTGAACTCCATACTGACACACTAATGTCTGACTGTCTGACTGACTTTATTGAACAATCAGGACTTCCTGAGAGAGGGAGAGAGAGAGAGAGAGAGAGAGAGAGAGAGAGAGACAGAGACAGAGAGAGTGAGAGTGTAATATAACCCATTCAAAAAAGCGATCACCAGACTGTAAGTATAAATTAAACCTGTAAATAGTCAGTGAAATCACTCGCTGATACACTTAGAAACATTTTGTTTCACTGAGGTGCTTAAAAAACAGAATGAAGTCCAGTTCCATTGTTACCCTCTTTAGAAGTGGCTGAGCAACAAACATCACTTGTAATAGAATGTAATAGTATGTAAGCATGTAATGGTCCACAAAGTCATAAATAAGCCCAGTGTAACATCTAAAGGTCTTTCTCATATTGGCTTACGTTAATGTTCATGACTATCAGAAGAACACTCAACAGTAATAGTGGGCATGGCAGAGTTACCACTGCTCTCCAAATATAACATTTCTGCCTCCTGACAGTTTACAGAAGGTCAGACCAAATACATCAGGCTTTTGTAAAAATGTTTTGTGCAAAAATGAGACCAAAACAGAACTTTCGGTTAAAATGTGTTTTCAGTTTGGAAAAATAAAGCACTGCATCCCAGCACAAGAACCTTATTCCATCTGTAACACATGATGATGCCAGAATCATGGTTTGGGCCTTTTTTGCTGCACTTGGGGCCAGAACAGCTTATTATCAGTGATTGAGTTCAACAATGAGTTCTGAATTTTACCAGGGAATCTTGACATCTGTCTGGACATCTGTGTCTGGACATCTGTATGTAAACTAGATCTCATGAGAAAGTGAGAAAGTGGGCAGGAAGAGAAGGAGCCTGAGCACATTTCTCACAATTCTCATGAGGAACCAAAAAATGACAAAGAACAGTAATGTTGGAATAGTTAAGTCCTGACCTTAATCCAACATAAACGTTGAGGAACTACATTAATTGCACAGTTTATTTGAGGAAACCCACCAATGTCCCAGCTTTGACGCTGCTCTGCATGGAGAAAGGGGCTAGAAATCTTCCAAATGGATGAGTAGAAGTGATGAAGTGAATGTGAAAGTGACTGATTCTCATTGTGAGTACTCAGGACTCAGTGATTGTGGCATTTTCTTGAGTTTTGTTTTGGCTCAGATAAAATCCTGTTGTTGAGCGAGATGTAAAATGTTTCTTTGTTAATAGTGTTTTGTAGAGGGACTGCCTTGATCAGCTCAGTAGCTCCACCTAGAGTTCAAACATAGAAATGCAACACCGCCGGGTTTCATGTGCGGGTCATATTCTGGTGTATTTTTGGAATTTGCTGCTCCAATTAAAAATGGATCGCGGGCCGCAGTTTGGGCACCTCTGATCTAGACTGACCATCAACAGCAGGAGTATCAGTATGGTGGGGGTCAAGTTTTAATCTGTTCTGAGTGCAGTGTGTTTGTTGTCTGTTCTGAGTGCAGTGTTTGTTGTGATCATGTGACGCTCCCGCGGTGCGCATGCGCTTTTAACACCAACTGAGCCGGTGGTTCTGTTCTGTCGCCTCGGTAACACCGGGATGTGAGCTCTTCTACGCTCCGCTCTCTCATTCGCCGAGCGTCCATCATAAAGGAAACATCCTCCGAGCGCTTCCGGACTGAACACGTGTTCTTTCTTCCTTTGTGATCGTGTGTGTGTTCATAAAGCAGTTTTTTGTTTTCTGCAAGTGCAGTGACTAGTCTAGTATCTGTGTGAGGAGTAATAATTAGTAGAATAATTAACATTAAAATGATTTTATTTGTGTGTTTATGCGGGTCTGGAGCGATCATGTGAGTTTCTTTTATTTAAAGGGAAAATTGATTTGGGTTACGAGCATTTTGGGTTGTGAGCGCGGTCCCGGAGCGGATTATAGCGCTGTGATGTGGGGTGTTCAGATAACTGGACTACTTTTGAGGACGAGCCTGGTCTTAGGTCGGGATGGTGTCCCCCCCTCGCGGGACGGTGCTGCTCTCGGTTCTTTCAGCCCGGAGTCTGTTAGTTAGTCTGCAGAGTAGTTTAAGAGCTGCTGCTGACAAACCAGGACCGAGACCAGACCACAGACAGACTGGAGAAACCGACCGTCTGTGAGCTGCAGTGAGGCGTCACTCATCAGTCACCATACTGAGACAGTGTCTGTTCCCCGAACTGAACTACACTCAATCTTCAAAAGAAAAACTCAATCTGATTCATGTTGAACTTTCTAAATCAGAAAACAACAGCAGCTCAGATCTGAAGCTGGGACTTCTCAATATTAGATCACTAAACTGAACTAAACTGAAGCTGTAAATGTAAATGAGATGATCGGTGAAGAGGATTTGGATGTTCTGTGTCTCACAGAAAGAGTTAAACCTGATGAGTTTATTACATTAAATGAAACCTTGACAGGTTATAGTTCTGTACACACTCAGTGCTTTAGTGTCGGAGGGGGAGGTAGAACAGTTCTACATAAAAACACCATCGGTTCAGTCAGAGAACAGGTTTAAGCTTCTCTTCTTTTGATTCCCTTTTTCTCAGTATAACTAACCCAAATACAAAAAAGACTTTTCACTGATTACCATCTACAGACCACCAGGACCTCCTCACAGTTCAGTGATTTTCTAGCAAGCCTGGCAGTTTATAAAAATACAGTAATAATCACTTCTTCTTCTTCTTCTTTTTCTTTCGGCTGCTCCCGTTTAGGGGTCGCCACAGCGGATCAACTGTCTCCATTTCTTCCTGTCTTTTGCATCTTCCTGCTTCAAACCGACCACCTGCATGTCCTCTCTCACCACATCCATAAACCTCCTCTTTGGTCTTCCTCTTCTCCTCTTTCCTGGCAGCTCCATCTTCAACATCCTCCTTCCAATATATTCCTCATCTCTCCTCTGGACAATTTCCAAACCAACGCAACCTTGCTTCTCTAACCTTGTCTCCAAGACGTCTAACCTGAGCTATCCCTCTAATATACTCATTTCTAATCCTGTCCATCCTCGTCACACCCAATGAAAATCTCAGCATCTTTAACTCTGACACCTCCAGCTCCGCCTCCTGCCTTTTCGTCAGTGCCACTGTCTCCAACCCATACAACATAGCTGGTCTCACTACTGTCCTGTAAACCTTCCCTTTTACTCTAGCTGGTACGCGTCTGTCACAAATCACTCCAGCCACTCTTCTCCACCCATTCCAACCAGCCTGCACTCTCTTCTTCCCCTCTCTTCCACACTCGCCATTACTCTGAACTGTTGATCCCAAGTATTTAAACTCCTCTACCTTTTGTTACCTCCACTCCCTGCATCCTAACCATGCCACTTTCCTCCCTTTCATTCACACTCATGTATTCTGTCTTTGCCCTACTCACTTTCATTCCTCTCCTCTCAAGAGCATATCTCCATCTCTCCAGGTTCTTCTCAAGCTGCTCCCTACTCTCACTACAGATCACAATATCATCAGCAAACATCATCGTCCACGGAGACTCCTGTCTAACCTCGTCCGTCAACCTGTCCATTACTATTGCAAACAAGAATGGGCTCAGTACTGATCCTTGATGTAATCCAACATCTACCTTAAATGCATCCGTCACTCCCACTGCAGATCTCACCACTGTTACACTGCCCTCATACATATCCTGAACTACTCTCACATACTTCTCTGTAACACCAGACTTCCTCATACAAAACCACAACTCCTCTCTAGGCACCCTGTCATATGCTTTCTCCAAATCCACAAAGGCAAAATGCAGCTCCTTCTGACCTTCTCTGTACTTCTCCATCAACACCCTCAGAGCAAACATTGCATCTGTGGTGCACTTTCTCGGCATAAAACCATACTGCTGTTCACTGATCCTCACCTCTTTTCTTAACCGAGCTTCCACTACTCTTTCCCATAACTTCATGGTGTGGCTGATCAACTTTATCCCTCTATAGTTACTACAGCTCTGTGCATCACCCTTATTCTTGAAGATCGGTACCAGTACACTTCGTCTCCACTCCTCAGGCATCTTCTCACTTGCCAAGATTGTGTTAAACAATCTGGTCAGAAACTCAACTGCCATCTCCCCTAAACATCTCCATGCTTCCACTGGTATGTCATCCGGTCCAACAGCCTTTCCATTCTTCATCCTCTTCATCGCTGCCCTTACTTCCATCTTGTTTATTTGCTGCACTTCCTGGTTAACTCTTCTCACATCATCCAGTCTTCTCTCTCTCTCTCATTTTCTTCATTCATCAGCTCCTCAAAGTATTCCTTCCATCTGCTCAACACGCTCTGTTCACCTGTGAGTATGTTACCATTTCTATCTTTAATCGCCCTGACCTGTAGCACATCTTTCCCAGATCTGTCTCTCTGTCTAGCCAATCGGTAAAGGTCCTTTTCTCCCTCTTTACTGTCCAACCTCTCATACAATTCACCAAACACCTTATCTTTGGCCTTCACCACTGCTTTCTTCGCCCTGCGGTTCATCTCCTTGTACACCTGTCTACTTTCTTCATCTCTCTGACTGTCCCATGTCTTCTTTGCCTCCCTCTTCTTTTGAATACACTCCTGGACTTCTTGGTTCCACCACCAGGTTGCCTTATCCTCTTTCTTCCTTCCAGATGTCACACCAAGTACATTTCTAGCCATCTGCTTTATCACTTCTGCAGTAGTTTCCCAGCAATCCGGTAGCTCTTCAACACCTCCCAGTGCCCGTGTTAACTCCTGCCTGAATTCCACCTTACAGTCCTCCTCCTTCAGCTTCCACCACTTGATCCTCGACTCTGCCCTCACTTTCCTCCTCTTCTTGACCTCCAAGGTCATCCTACAGACCACCATCCTATGCTGTTTAGCTACACTCTCCCCTGTCACTACTTTGCAGTCTCTGATCTCTTTCAAACTGACCCTCCTGCAAAGAATATAATCCACCTGTGAGCATCTTCCTCCACTCTTATACGTCACCCTGTGCTCCTCCCTCTTCTTAAAATAAGTATTAACTACAGCCATTTCCATCCTTTTTGCAAAATCAACAACCATCTGACCTTCAGCATTCCTCTCCTTGACACCATGCCTACCCATCACCTCCTCATCACCTCTGTTCCCTTCACCAACATGACCATTAAAATCTGCACCAATCACCACTCTCTCTCCCCTGGGTACACTCTCTATCACTTCATCTAACTCACTCCAGAATTTTTCCTTCTCTTTCATCTTACAACCAACTTGTGGAGCATAAGTACTAACAATATTCATTATCACACCTTCAACTTCCAGCTTCAAACTCATCACCCTCCCTGACACCCTCTTCACTTCCGAAACACTCTCCACATACTCTTCCTTCAGGATAACACCTACTCCATTCCTCCTTCTATCCACACCATAGTAGAACAGTTTAAACCCCCCTCCAATACACCTGGCCTTACTACCCTTCCATCTAGTCTCTTGCACACACAAAATGTCAACCTTCCTTCTCTCCATCATATCAGCTAATTCTCTACCTTTACCAGTCATGCTGCCAACATTCAAAGTCCCTACCCTCACTTCCACTCTCCTCTCCTTCTTTCTCTCCTTCTCCCTCTGGACATGCCTTCCTCCTCTTCTTCTTCTTTGGCCAACAGTAGTCCAATTTCCACCAGCACCCTGTAGGCTAACAGCACTGATGGCGGTCGTTGTTAACCCGGGCCTCGACCGATCCGGTATGGAATTCTGTATCGTTGTCCGCATATTGACTTGGCAAAGTTTTACACCGGATGCCCTTCCTGACGTAACCCTCCCCATTTACCCGGGCTTGGGACCGGCACGAAGAAATACACTGGCTTGTGCATCCCTAGTGGCTGGGTTAGTAATAATCACTGGTGACTTTAATATTCATGTAGAGAAAGAAGAAGACTCACTGAAATCAGCCTCTACATTCATGGTTTGCACAATGTCTAAAACAGCTCTAATTTTTTTTCTCTGTGTTTGAGATGGACGGCTGTCCACCACCTGTACGGTGGACAGCACAGCCATTTCTGGATAGCAAAGGCCTCCCAGCCAAGTCCAACAACCACCGTGAGTGTTTTTCCTGAACTCCATACCAGCTACTGCACCGCGTTGACTAAACGACTATCAACAGATTTCTCTCCTCACCTGAACTTCAGATCAGCTACATTGGACTGGATCATCTCCATGAGCTGCTGCCATTAAGACAAACACTAAGATTAACAAAAGCTTCACCCCATCAAGCAGAACCGCCACTATTATCTCACTGAACATCTGCAGTGCAGATGAAGAGCTTTTACTGTCACTTCCATTAATGATCACACAAATTAAACATCTGTTCACATCTGTACTGATGTGATACTGAGCTGAATGAACACTGAAGAGATGATCACACTCACCTGATACAGTCAGTGGAACAGCAGCACTGGTGTGTGTGAGGCGTGAACTTCCTGTCACTCTTCCTCTGCAGGTGTATTTACCACTGTGAGAGATCTGAACGGAACTGATTATATAATCCTGTTTATCACTGACAGAACTGGATGATCCCTCCTTAAACCAATCAATGTCTTCTATTCTCTGTATCTCACAGCTGAGAGTGATGGTCTCTCCTCTGAATGGATGTTCAGGTTTTATCTTCACTACAGGTGTTGGTCTCTCTGTTAAAAGAAGTACATTTTAATTGTTGTTTTCTGTGAGTGTATGAACTTTTTCAGAAATAAAGACAATTTAATTGTAACTCTTAACTGTTACTGATTCACAGGTTTTCAGTAAAGTCTCAGATGAACACTCTGTGTGTAATAAAGAACACTGTTACTGAAACAGGAACAAAATGCATCATTAAAATAAAAGCACACTCCACGAGAAAACAATCACTGATCACCTTTTTCTCTTGACTCAAAGGAAATGACTTAATTTGAATTTATTAAATAAAACTACATTAAATGAAGTTGCTCCTCAGTGTGAGAACAGAAATGAGTTCAGAACAGTCATATGTGACCAGTTAAATAAAATCTAGATAAACTAACTGGAAGCTCTGGTGTCTCGTGGTTCCATGATTTAAACTGACGTCTTCTATCAGACTTGTTTTGTGAAAATCTGTGATGAGACGTGATTGGACGATTCTGGGATGAACTGGCAGATGATGATCCACAGACTCATTTCACTGAGAACATTCACCACTGAAACTCTTTCACAGTTCAATTCATACAGATTTCCCTTTTCCCTTCAAAAGACTGAACTTTCCCTCCATTTTTCTTACAGCTACTGTTCTACTGTTCTACTTACAGTCTGGTGATCGCTTTTTTGAATGGGTTATATTACACTCTCTCTCTCTCTCTCTCTCTCTCTCTCTCTCTCTCTCTCTCTCTCTCCTGTCTCTTATACACATCTCTAAGCTCCTTTAATAACAGACACACACACACACACACACACACACACATTGGTGCGTGTGTGTATGTGAGGCTCTGTGCTGGTTCGCGGAGTGTCTCAAAAATGAGTCTTTTTCAGTTTCAACACAGAGTGAAAGTGTGTCCCGAAGTGTCCTGTTTGGTGGAGGAGTGTGTGTTGTATTGAGTGTGTGTTGTGTTTAAGAGTTTAAGTTTGTGAGGATTTGAACCTGGTCCTGAAGTTGAAGGTGGACGAATTTATCTACGTGGTGTTTGCCACCTCTGCCCCGATGATATGTTTCGGGTGTGGACAAGAGGGGCTGTTGAGAGAGTGTCCTGAATGAAGTGGAGATTGTGGTGATGGGAGGGGTCAGTACCGAGGCGTTTGGTGACTCGGTCGGTAAGGAAGGGAGTATGGTGAGAGGAGCCCTGTACATCCTGGGCCTAGTAGTGTCCTGGCAGGTGGTCCTGCAGCTTCAGCTACGGTTGAGGATGAAAGTGCGTTGGCTGAAAAGGTCCTGACTGGGGTTAAGAGTCATCTGTGTATGAAGACTGATTACCTGGGAGAAGGACTAGAGCGGGACGTCCGTCCACAGTCACCACTCCAGCGTCAGTGCAGATGTTGCAGTTCTGTTTTCCAAGAGGTTTAAGCCAGCATCCTGGGATGTTGTGGAGGCGGTGAAGGGGAGATTTTTAATGGTCACGGCTACAGTTGAGCATACAAATTTGTTTTGCAAATGTTTATGCTCCAACGGTGGGTCCGGCGAGGGTCGCTTCTTACAAACAGTGAGTGAGTCCCTTTTTAATTTTACTTGTTATTTTCTTTTTATTGGAGGTGATTTTAACTGCACCAAGAATGACTTGTTACATCGAAATCACCCCAAACCTCACAAACATTCTCAGGGAGCCGTTATAATCGGGGCAGCGGTGGCCTAGGGGTTAGGGAGTTGGCCCCAGGATCGCAAGATTGTGGGTTTAAACCCTTTACCAGTATGTCGCCCTGAGGTACCCTTGAGCAAGGTGCTGTCCCTGTCATTGCTCCCAGCACTTTCATAGCTGCCCCCTGTTGCGCATTGTTTGCATGGGTTAAATGCAGAGTTCAAGTTTCATTGTGCAGAGGTCATTTCACTGTGTGCTGTGCTGTGACCTCGCAATATCAAGAATAGTCACTAGTCAGGTGCAGACCGTTTTATCTGCCCAGGGAGTTCACTACAGTGTTTATTTCGGCAGTCTACATCCTACACAGCGCTAATGCTAACAGTGCGCTGGCTGAACTTTATGGAGTTATCAGCGAGCTCCAAAACTACCATCTGGGCGGAATGTTTATTGTTGCTGGAGATTTCAACCATGCAAATCTCAAGTCAGTTCTCCCTAAATTTCATCAACATGTGGACTTTGCAACGAGGAGGGAAAATACTCTGGACTGTGTTTACACAAACACAGAGCAGAGCCCCGGCCCCACCTCGGAACCTCAGACCACATCTCTGTCCTGCTGATCCCAGCATACAGACCCATCGTCAGGCGTGTGAGGCCCACCCTGAAGCAGGTAAAGACCTGGCCCACAGGAGCCATCTCTGCTCTTCAGGACTGCTTCAAACGCACCGACTGGGACATGATTAGGGAGGCTGCAACCTACGGTGACTCCATCAACCTGGAGGAGTACACAGCTTCAGTGACTGGCTACATCAGCAAGTGCATTGAGGATGTTACTGTCTCCAAGTTCATCATCATACGACCCAACCAGAAGTCATCCGAACGACCAGGTTCTCTGTCTGACCACAGCCGAGGTGAGAAGATCTCTTCTGAGAGTCAACCCACGGAAAGCTGCTGGTCCAGACAATATTGGTCGTGTGCTCAGAGGATGTGCAAAACAGCTGGCAGATGTTCTCACTGACGTCTTCAACATCTCTCTGAGCACCACTGTTGTTCCAAGGTGCTTCAAGGCCACCAGCATCATTCCAGTGCCAAAGAAATCATCTTGTGCAGCCAAGCACAGCTCGAACCACATCATCAAATTCGCTGATGATACAATCGTGGTGGGTCTGATCAGCGGTGGAGACGAGGCTGCTTACAGAGAGGAGATAGAACAGCTGACGGACTGGTGCAGAACCAACAACCTGTCTCTGAACGTCGACAAGACTAAAGAGATGGTTATTGACTTCAGGAGGCCATGTCGGGACCACGCTTCACTTATTATCAACACCTCACCTGTGGAGATCCAGAGCACCAAGTTTCTTGGTGTTCACATAACCAAAAACCTCACATGGACCCTCAACACCGTCATCACTAAGAAAGCCCAGTAGCATCTCTACTTCCTACGTAGACTGAGAAAAGCCCATCTCCCATCTTCCATCCTAACCATCTTCTACAGAGGAACCATCGAGAGCATCCTGAGCGGCTGCATTACAGCCTGGCACGGGAACTGCAATGTCTTCGACCGCAAGTCCCTACAACGGGTAGTGAGAACAGCTGAGACATCTGGGTCTCTCTGCCCTCTGTACTGGACATTTTCACCACTCGCTGCATCCGCAAAGCAACCAGCATTGTGGATGATCCCTCCCACCCATCCCACACTCTCTTCTCCCTCCTGCCATCCGGGAAAAGGTTCTGCAGCATACGGGCCTCTACTTCCAGGATGGGAAATAGTTTCTTCCTCCTGTCCATCAGACTCTTAAACCGCTAATGTCTCCTCATTCCGTCTTCTCATTCCATCATCTATCTATTTATTTATTTCTTTTTGCACTCTGCACTTTAACCACAACGCTGCTCCACCACACTGTTACACTGCCGAACAGCCTGGGCTGCTTTGTTCTATAACACTGCGGCCCTCTTACGGATGAATGTACTGTCTGTTGTGCTGTCTGTTGTTGTCTGTTGTCTGCACTTGTTGCCTTGTTTTGTGTATTATGTTGTGTCTTCTGTTGTCTTGTGTCTTGTGTGTAGCACCAGGGTCCTGGAGGAACGTTATTTCGTTTCACTGTGTACTGTGTATATGGCTGAAATGACAATAAAATCCTACTTGACTTGACTTTTTTCATAAGGCTGGTGGCGGCACATGACCTGGTGGATTGTTGGAGGAGGCAGCTCGGGGAGTGTAAGCAGGACACCTGGTCACATCTTTGAGATGGTTTTATCAAATCCGCACGTCTCGACTGGATTTATACTTTTAAACATAACTCCAGTGCTGTCACTGAGAGCAAGATCATCCCGATGGGCTTTTCTGGTCACTGTCTCATGACCTGTTCTTTTTATATGAAAAAGGGGAAATCAAAAAGTACAGACTGGCATTTTAACACCTCACCTTTAAATGGCTTGCATTTTAAGTCTGTTTTTACCTTTTTCTTGAATAATTTTAGAGACCGAAAATCTGATTTTACTTCTGTTCAGCAGTGGTGCGACAATGGCAAAGTTTTAATCAAGCAACTGTGCCAGCAGTACACTCTCAACGAGACCAAGGACATCACCCGGTCTGTGAGAGCTCTGGAGCAGGAGATTGTGGAATTCCAAGCTTTACTGGATTCCATAGGAAATCAAGAATATATTGATGTTCTCAAAAAAAAAAAAATTATGTTGCTGGAGGATCTGTTAGGGGTTAAAGTCCAGGGATCTCTGGTGAGGTCTCGTTGTCAGAGCACTACACTTAGTTCTTCTTTGGCTTGGGGAAAACCAACGGGCAGAACAAACACATTTCTTCTGTTTTCTCCTCAGGGTCAGGAGTTTACCCATGAGGGTGAATTCCGGAGGAGGGCTGTTGGTTTTTACCAAGAGCTGTTCAACTCAGAACTCTCAGCTGATGAGGACTGCCTGAGTGTCTTCCCTGATGGATTGCACAAGGTGCATGCTGACCATTTTGCTGGCCTTGATGGTGAGCTGTTCTACAGGGGCTGGAGAACAGTAGGGCGCTGGATATAGATGGTCTCTCAGTGCAGTTCTTTAAGGCTTTCTGTTCTGTCCTGGGGGACGACCTGCTGGAAGTACTGAGCGACAGTTTGTCTGAGGGAACTCTGCCATTGAGTTGCAGGAGAGCAGTAATGAAGAAAAATGATCTCCTGTCTCTTACAAAAGAAAGTTCCAGCATCACTATTACTAAAGAAACATTTTGTTCAGGATTGTTCTGACTGCACTTTTATACTCATTTCACTGAACAAACTCACCACTGATTCTCTTGCAGCTCAATTCATATCAATTTCCCTTTTCCATTCAAAACACTGAACGTTCCCTCCATTTTATTATTCCAGCTATAGTTCTACTCTCTCTCTCTCTCTCTCTCTCTCTCTCTCTCTCTCTCTCTCTCTCTCTCTTTTCTCAGTTCAACAAAACCCATCTAACCATCTTACAGCGTCTCCTGTGAATATTTCTGTCTGAACAAAATGTCTATTGAGTTTCACTTCTTCATTACTTCATTAATTAATTCTCCATAAATTAAACTCATCTTTGATTGAAATCATCCACTAAACATCGACTAGATCAGCTTCATTAATAATTTAAATGCTGAGCTGCACTGATCTCTAAATGTGTTAACACTGATACTGTGGCTGTACATGATTACTGGAAAAGTGTCAGTTTAAATCTTACATGCAGATTTCTTTGAATGAAAATAAAATGATCTGGTGTGAATGATTCATCTTCAGCTGGTGACTGAAACAATGAAACATCCATGTTGTTTTCAGTTAAAGCTACAATTAAAGCAATGATTCACATCAGAAGCAGCAAACAGAGCTCCTGAGAACAAAACTCCACCTGCTGCTCACACTCAGAGGATTATTACTGACAGCAGTGTCGCTACATAAAGTCCTTCATCCAGACAATAACTAACATCACAAGCCGCTTTAGATCAGTTATAGAACTTGTTCTGTGCGCAACTGTGCTTGATGAAAGTGTGAGAATGTGAAATGGACTTGTGTTACTCATGTATATAAAATAAACCAACATTAATGACACTAGTTTTCTGCTGATTATTTGTGTGAATATGAGCTCCTGGAACAGCAGACTGCTCCACAACTTTGATGGTAAATGAGATTTTTAACCTTTGTATAAAATGATTTATTTTAATGTATCTGTCTGACCAATACTGTGTGTTTCCTCCTTTGTGTAGTGAATAGTTTTGTAATTGTTTTTTTCTATCAGTTTTCTGTTACATCTAGTTTTTGTACTGTACTGTATTGTGTTGTTTATGTACTAGAACTGCATTTTCCACCTTTTTTCCTTCAAGATAAATAAAGAAACCATCACTCATTAAACTCCATCATCATCTAGAGCAGGGGTGGGCAAACATTTTAGCTCAGGGGCCACATGGACTTTTAAAATTTGGCAGATGGACCGGACCAGCACCAGATGCATACATATCAAACATAAACATTAAGAATGGTCTATAGTGTTCATACTTAAATCTTGTGTGAAGGGACACCAGCTGAAGTGACCTGTCAATTTTCCCAAAATCAGAGAACCGACGGCAGAATTCTCCATGCAGGTTGTCCAGTGATGTCCTGTATTTTTCACATGTCGAGGGGAAATGAATGAAGGACTTGTTTGACATTTCTTTTGAGAATAAAGCTGGCTTGGTGTTAAAGGCCCTGACGTTTGAGTACATTTGATGCACAGGCTGGTCTTTCCCTTGTAGCTTCACGTTCAGCTCCTTCATGTGTGTCAGTTTGTCCACAGCAAAAGCTAAATCACAAAGCCAGTCTGTGTCACTCAGCTCAGGAACATTGCCATCTTTCTCAAGTAGCTCCAAAAAGAAGACCATCTCCTGTCTGAGCTCCACACTCGTGGACATGCTTTCCCCAAACTTAACCAGCGGACACTGGAGTGGTGAAGCAGGTCCTGGTGGCCAGCGTCAGTTTCTTCAAGAAGCTGAATAAAGTGACGATGCTGAAGTCTGAAGACTGAAGTCTCCTCCTCTAATAAACTTCATGTATTTCACTGCGGGCTTCACTACGTGATCTCCCCGCGGTTCCCCTTTAGAGACTCCATGGACAGAAACTCCTCCGTTATCTCAGAGTTGTCATTAATCCCTCTGATAAGAATGAGAAGCTGAGCGGTGTCCTTTATCTCATTACTTTCGTCCAGTGCCGAGAATATAAAGAACAATCTCCACTTTTGAGTTGATCTTGTTCGCTCAGTCTCCATCAATGAGCTCCACACGGCGAGTCTCTGTCCTGCTGAGAAGATCATTTTATCTCTCAGGACACGAGACACCTGCTGTCTCTACTGTCTCTAAGACAAACAGCCTTTGACCGAAATTCAGTGAAAGAGTGTTTAGTTGTTCGCTCCGTGTTAAAAACTCGGGACTCACTGTGGACTCTTCTGTTCTTTTGCCCCTCATTGTAGCAGATGTGTTCAGAGCAGTAGAGTAATAACAGAGTATCCCGGACTATTACCGTTATTATTATTAACTTCATACCCCGAACACTGCCCCGCCCCTCTCGGCCCCGCCCCATTCAGCCCCGCCCCGCGACGCGACTTCACGGTTGAGACACGCCAATCTCCGGCGGACCGGATTAAAAAGACCAACAGGCCGGATGTGGCCCGCGGGCCGTCGTTTGCCCACCCCTGATCTAGAGTCACTTCTATTGATAAACATATATTAAACATCTGTTCACATCTGTACTGATGATCACACTCACCTGATACAGTCAGTGGAACAGCAGCACTGGTGTGTGTGTAGCGTGAACTTCCTGTCACTCTTCCTGCGCAGATGTATTCACCACTGTGAGAGATCTGAACAGAACTGATTTTATAATCCTGTTTATCTCTGACAGGACCGGGAGGATAATAATATTAATTATCCTTCCACCAGCTGTAGCTCCACTTAATGCCTCCTATTCTCTGTATCTCACAGCTGAGAGTGACGGTCTCTCCTCTGAATGGATGTTCAGGTTTTATCTTCACTACAGGTGTTGGTCTCTCTGTTAAAAGAAGAAACACGTTTTGTTGTTGTTCTCTGTGAGTGTATGAACTTTTTCAGTAATAAAGAAACTTCAGTGTTACTCCTTTAACTGTTCCTGGTACAGAAACTGTGTAAGAGAGTGAAAGGAGTGAAAGAACATGTGTGTGGTTCTACAGTCAGTGGAGATCTGGACAGATCTACAGAAGAAAGTGAACACAGTGATTCTCTGCTGTCTGTCTGTGTCTGCTGGTCTCAGACGGGCTGGAGGAGCTGATTATTGCTGGTGTTTGATCAGAAAACTCTCAGATTAACACTCTGGATTAATTCATGTGTAAATATTATAATGAAAACTTTTACTGAAACAGGAGTGAAATCATTTTTTTGCAACAAAAACACACTGATCTGTTAGTCTCTCAGTGAGGAGGAAACAGGGTTCAGATACTACAGACTTCACACTTGGGTTTGTCTGAAAGCTTCAACAGTGATCAGTAAAATATGGTCTGTTTATTTACAATCATAAATCCTTCAATTATGAATTTTGTATAAAAAATGACCTTTTTGACCATTTGCTTCTCAGTTTAACAAAACCCATCTAGACTTTCACCACAAGGGGGCAGCACTTCACTGAACTATAAGGTGAGGGATGTTTAAACTGGGAATCAAACACATTTCAGAAGAAAAAGGAAACTAAACAGAGACAGTAGGATATTGTCTGATGAACAAACTCAGGGTCGCTCCTTCATTTTAATGTCAGTACAGCAAGGAGCCGCTACATGACTGTCTGATAGACACACAGCAATAGTCCCTTTAAAACAGCTGGAACATGTAGTCTTCTACAGTTTCTGTACATGGAACACACACACACACACACACACACACACACACACACACACACACACACACACACACACACACGCACGCACGCACGCACGCATGTACGCACGCACACGCACGCACGCACACACACAAGCACACACACATTAAACTGGTATTAATTGTGTTGTTTAGTAGAAATGACAGTAATGAACTCACTCTGTATAGTGAGTGTAACAGTGTCACTGTACTGTGATGATGTTGGTCTGTCCTGTAGTTCTCCTCTACACTGATACTGATCTCCATTAATCACAGCAGCTGTACTGATGTTGAGAGTGTCTCTGTTTACAGTGTGTTCGTAAGAATGAGACACTGGAGTCCATCCTTGCTGTTTATTCTTCTCCCACTGGAATGTCCATCCATCCAGAGGGTTAATCTCACACTTCAGACTGACTGACTCTCCAGTGAACACAGTTCCCTCTGGTGCTGCTCTCAGTGTAGGTCTGGGAGGATCTATAGAAGCAGAAAAATCTATTTATATTCAGATTTCTTCAACTTGTAACTCTTGTTTTATTTTTTCCTCTTTAATGCAAAATTAGTAATTAAACAGTCTAATCATTGTCTGTTCTACATGTTTTCTCTACAGCATGTTTTTTATTTCCGTTAAATAAATAATAAAAAAACACCACATCATCCACTCTTTTGCTTTGGATCAGAACAGTTTCATTTCTGAGCTGTTTTGCTACATAATCAGTCCCCAGAGCGAGAGGAGCGATCCTGCCTCTGAGAAAGGAGAACATGTTTCAAATACAGCTCAGTCACTTTGTGTTCCATCAAACAGCCACACACACACCAGACTGATTTCCTCCAGTTTCACTGAGAACTTTTACTAAAGTCACACATCGCAGTGAGACTAGTGTTCAGAGGAGATGATGATTACAGTAAAGGAGGTGAATGTCTTCATCAACAAAATAAAAGCTGGAGAATAAACCTGAGATTTGAGTCTTACACCAGAAACAACTCGGCAACAAACAACCAACCAACCAACCAAACAAACAAACAAACAAACAAATACAAATCACTGCATGAACTCAGTGATCAGAAGTGCTGCTCCATAAAGTCACTAATTTAAACAGTGACTTTAATCAGAAGCTGATTTCGATCAGTCATATCAGACGCTCTATGCTCGACTGTGCTTGATAAAGATGTGACTGTTAGGAGAGTCAAACGCTTCATTTTTCTGTGACATAAAGACACTCAACCATCAAACATCACTGCATCCATTTGTCTTTTGAGATTAAAGAAAAAGACTGAATTTACTCAAATCAAACTTTAAAATCTAGTTTCTCGTCAGTGTAAACAGAGAGTTTAGTTCACAGGAGCGTTTCTGACCAGTCCAGTGAAATCAGAATTCATATCAATAAGTTATAATTTGTTTCTTCAGTCGTTCTGTTTAAAATTCAGTCAACATCAACATTTTAAATGACTTGAATTCAAAAACTCTTTCGAACACAAATTTTAAATATTACTTAAAATGGATGTTTTCAATTGGATGATAACAACAACATGTAAACCTGAGAGAATCTTTCACCATCACCTA
The DNA here is from genome assembly GCA_017165825.1 of Hepsetus odoe. Classification (NCBI taxonomy): domain Eukaryota; kingdom Metazoa; phylum Chordata; class Actinopteri; order Characiformes; family Hepsetidae; genus Hepsetus; species Hepsetus odoe. Next base: position 5,658 of record JABMDN010000589.1, on the reverse strand, counting down.
AACTGGAGCAGATCTCTTCAGGGAACCTGCAAATAATGGGATGTCAGATAATTTTTAAGGATGTAATAAATAAATTAGTTGTTGGTAATGGAATATATGTTTAAGTGACAGCAAGTCCTCTCAGAGAGTGTCCACCATAATGAGAGATAAATTATAATATTTTGTAAGACTCGGGTGTTGTTCAGACATATGTACTCAGTCAGGATTCTTTTAATCAACTTTATTAAACCTAAACATCACTCATAGAATTCAGGAACCACTAGAACAGAGGAGGTGATTAAAGTGATACAAAAAGTGACTGACGCTCTGATTCACTGGGACTTATAAACCCCGCCCCCACACACCTGTCGTCATAATGAGCTCAGGTGAACCCAGTCAGAGCACAGCGCCGCCTACCGTGACATGTTTAATCACCTTTGTGTAACATTTTAACACTTTTTCTTCAACTCACCTCTGATTCAATTTCATAACATTTTAAATAAGTTGATTTAAACAATGAAACATTCATGCTTTATTTATCATCCACATTTTATTGATCAAAAAAGAAATAAATAAATAAAAGCTAAGGACCGACATGAAAAGCAACCCTGCAGCAACAGAAGACAAAAAACAAACTCCTAGAGTCACTTCCATTAATGAACACACAAACTAAACATCTCTTCACATCTGTGCTGAAGTGATAGTGAGCTGAATGAACACTGAAGAGAACACTGAAGATGTTTCTTGACTCACAGAAAATAAATTAATTTATACTCACTTATAAAAAAAACTGTTAAAAATCATGTCACTCCACTTTGAAAGTCTGTTATGACTCATATTATTACAGACTCATATTCTAGAATAAAGCTGATGCTCAGATAAACTTCTGCCTGGAAACATCTCAATCTAAACATTCAGAAATTCCTAAACTGGTTCAAAGGCTCAGAGACACGTAGTGTTCAGCAAAGAGATAAAGATATGAAAAACTCACCCAACACAACCAGTTCAACACCCTTACTGGTGTCATGGTTCTGGTCACAGTCAGACTGTGTTGCCTTGCAGGTGAAGACAGCACTGTCATCTACTGCTGCAGTAAACGTGTTCACGTTTCCCTTCAAAGGACGGAACTTTCTCTCCCTTCTTAAACCAGCAAACAGTCACCGTACTCTCTTCTTTCTCTAAATTACAGCTGAGTGTAACATTCTCTCCTGTGAATATTTCTGTCCGGCCAGAAGGCACAATGATTTGAACTCTTTCTGTAAGAAATCAGTAAGTTATTAAACGTAAAAATGAATTTGTTCAGACAGATCAATCTGAATGAAAATGAAATGATCTGCTGTGTGTATGAGTGAATACTTCACCTTCAGTTCCTCCACAGTGGATGAGGACAGTCAGCACTAAAGCAGGGACAGAAACAGAGGACATGATGAATGAATATGAAATATAAACTGGATCAAAGACTGAATGAATGAGTGTGAAAGGTCTGAGCTGACACTGTGGGATCCCTTCTTCTTAAATCCTCGTGAAAATCTGGTCAAACAACAATGTACAACATCGAAATCCCATTTCTGGAATGAGATATATAAGTGCAGCACAAAATGTAGAAGTTATTTTACTCTATTTTGAATGTTTCTATTGTAAGCAGTTTATCTCTGTTCTACTTTTCCACTGGCTGAGTGTTACTGGTAAACCAGGACACGATGGTTTAAAATGATAATGTTTTTTGAAAAGACACACAGAGACTTGTGTTTAACTTTTCTGAAATAAAAAATCTGTTCAGATTCTCATCAAACTCAAGAAACTGGACTGAGTAGGTTTAAGAATTTAAGAAATCCAAAGAACAATGTTCATGCATAAATCCTTCATCATGCTCCTTTATCATGGGCGACACTGGACCACACATAATTAAAGAGAAGGAGAAAATACTGTCCTTCAGCTCCTCGTGTCAACAATATGTAAAGAGTGAAAGTGAATATTTGTGATTGTAAAAACACAGCACACAGTGAATCACAATGAAATGCAACCTCTGCATTTAACCCACACACCAAATGTGTAGCAGTGGGCAGCCACAGCCAGTGCCCAGGGAGCAGTGATGGGAACAGTTCCTTGCTCAAAGGTACCTCAGGGTAACCTTCTGGCCTGGGATTTGAACACACAGCCTTCCAATCCTGGGACCTAGTCCTGAGTCACTGCTGCCCTCCAACTGAAAGTGTAAGTGATGGCTTGTCATTGTGAGCACACAGTGCAGCACACAGCGCACTCCTTATTTTACCCATTCACCACATGCAGCACGGAAAACCGTACATCTGGCTCCCAGTGTTCAGTGCTCGGGACCTTGCTTAAGGGTACCTCAGGACACTTTACTGGTCCTGGATTGAAACCCATAATCCAATGATGGGGCCTAGTCCTTAAATGATAGGACTTTCCCCACTGTCTCCCCAGTAATGTTGATGATTTGGAGAATGCAGGCAAAGTATCACATCATAGTAACAAGCAATCAACATGACCAGTATAAACATAAGAGGCTATTTTTTTCTTAAATTGTAACCAACAGAGCAGAAAAAGCAAGAGACAAGAAAATAAAGAAACTGGAAAGGACAACATCAAATGTTTTTTACCTGGTGACATGGAGATACGGGGTATTATTGTAATGAATTATTTTGCAGATGTGTGTGAATGCTTGTACACATATCTCAATCAGTGTGTGTAAATGTTATTACATGTTTGGTAAAAAGTATTAGTTAAATAAGAAACGTGAATGTGCACTGATGTTACAGACTCATCAGTTTTTTTTTTTTTTTTTTTTTTTTTTTTTTTTTTTTTTTTTTTTTTTATACAGAAAGGTCGGTTATAACTTGCTCTGGCGTCTCGATTAGCTGTAGTTTTACACCTAATTACTGCAACTATCGTAAAAACCCCTTTACTTTTGCCCCTGTCCCACAGTGTTTCACACCACTGAGTTCCCACGGGAAAGGAAGCAGTTGCTCCTGTAAATAGTTACATTTTGTCCAGCATCTTACGCTGTCTCACGAGTTACTATGAAAACATCCAGCAGTAAAGAGTTACATTTCTACCTGAACAATAGTGCTCATAGACAGCCAGTAGCAAACAGTTACATTTTTAATCAAGCAGCTGCGTTTACAATTGGGAAACTGGATGGGAAGAAACCTTGAAATGTTGGTGGTGGATAAGACAGGGAGCCATCAGTGAAAAGACCTTCGTCTATTGTTGGTGAGGTGGCAAAGGAGGGGAAACTGAGGTTTTAATCATGACAGCATTGAATATTATTGGTGGAAAACTATCAATGGGATGGATTTATGTACATTTTAAATGAGAACAAAGGGGATTGAAATGTATTTAAAGTCCGAAGTTGGGATGAGCATTTGGAGCTGCTCCCACTGGACCACGCCTGCTGGAACTCTTCAGTAAATTGGTTGTGCCGCATCCCTCTGACTTAGTTTGATTTGACTACGTTTGATTTCTGACTTAGAAAAAATTTCCGACTCAAGTTCACACTTCAATTTTCCACAACACAACACTGACACGGTGACAAGAAAAGTTTTTTTTTTTTTTTTTTAACAAATATGCAATGGCTGGTGTCTCTGAGACAGACTTGTGTCATCTTTACATTTTAAACAAATTCAAATAAACTATTTGATTTGAAAATGTCAAGTTAAACGGCTTGATTTCATCATTAATGAAGCTACTTAGATTACTGTCACTGCGCGACCCGGAGTTCGATCCCGGTCTCCGGTGTTCTAGCCGTGTTTTCACTCTCGCTCTCATTTCACCAGGATCTGCAACACCTGAAGCGGAGATCACTTAAGGCAGCCAAGCCGATCCGGAATTGTCCGTTCACCACTGTGTGCTGTTGGTGTATGTTAATAAACTGACCCTACGTGGGTGCTTTGCAGTCTCCGTGCGTTTGCGCCTCCGCTCCCTTTTTTCCACACTGAACGGTCAAACATGACAGATGAACGGACCAACCAAGGAGGCGCAGCCGGAGGTTTCCACCGCGAAGAGAGAAGGGGAGAAGTCGAGGAGCTTCGCGAGCGGGTGACTGAGCAAGGGCGGACGCTACACAACATTTTCGCCGCCCTTGCGGAGCTTTCGAGCCGGATGGAGGAGCTAAGGGTGCCCGCCGGTCCGCAGCTGCAGACGAGCGCCAGAGACACGGGACTCCACGTGGCGCTGCCTGAGAGGTATGCCGGCGATCCGGATTCGTGTCGTAGATTTAAGGTATGCTGGTCGCCTTTTCGATGTACTTCGAACAATTTCCCCACATGACGGACCGCGAGAGAATTACCGCGTTCATTGGGCGACTCTCTGGTCGTGCGGCGGAGTGGGGTACTGCAGTCTGGGGTCGAGAGCACGGGGTGGTGCGGTCTTATGCTCGGTTTTGTGACCTTGGAGCCACGAGACCCAAACCTGAAAAGGTACGGCAAGGTAGTTGGAGACTTTGCCATCATTGTGGCAGTCCGAGACACTGGAAAAAGGACTGTCCAGCCATAAGGCAGAGAAACTACCTAAGAAAAGTTTGTTCAAAGACTGCCTTGTTGACTGACCAATGCTTGGTGAAGGTTGCTGTGGGTTACGCGAATAACATGTTTTATGTTTCAGCACTAATAGACTCCGGATCGGCTGGCAACTTCCTCTCCGCTTCCGTTGCAGATCACCTGCGGGTACCCCGTCACGCATTAGAGCGCTCGGTTACCATCCGAGCCGTGGATGGGAGACCCATCCCGAACAAACCTAAGTAAAGTTGGCAGTGGGTTCAACATTCGCCAGACATTCGGTTATATTTTCCTTATTTACTGAACTAAAATAAGCCAGAAACAGGCACCTGTCACTTTCACAAATTCAACACTTTGTGAAATTCACTACACACTTTAATTAGTCAAACAACACCTTCAATTAATTGTGAAAATATGGAACGTTACCGCTGCTTCTGTAAACCTTCTGAAAGTCTGCGATTTTCAAAATAAAAGTCACATGAGAAGCAATTTTGCATGATTCATATACATTATTTAGTAAATAGATGACATATAGCTGGCTCTTTATTTACCTTTTTCTGAAAGAACATGACTGGAACTCTATATTTCATGCATTCAGACACTTGTGAAACCCACACATTATTTGTGAAATTAATTTATATACCTCATATCCGTTATCTTGTATATACCTGCCTTATAGGCCATGATAATTCTTCTAAAGTATCTAATAAGTTTCCTGAAACATTACTAGACTGCTACATATCTCACATTTTTTAATCTTTGCCTCATAATCAACATTTTTTCGTCCTGTTATTAACAGACAGAATACATTTTTGGTAAATATATTTTTTTAAATATGTAAAATATAAAAGTAAAAAAAGGAAAATAGAAGTTTTCCCAAGGTAAATAGGAATTGGAGAAACCTTAACAGAAACACACATTACAGTTACACATGGGGTCTTAGGCAATAAGTTTATTTTTACAAAATGCATTCAGTATGTCAGAGACAGAATATAAATGACCAAATTCAATCTAAAATGTTTAGTGACCAATCTTTAACACGTTCACAGAAATGTACACATTCAATCCTTTGTTGGTGGTTGACTGTCTTAGTGCTGCTGGATTGTTTCACAGTGAGGACAAACCCAGTGATGTGTATTCTGTGAGAAGTACTCCCAGTCTTTTT